>PHWZ01000213.1:0-62255 GCA_004379285.1 Botryotinia calthae | reverse complement strand
ACCCTCTCCCTCACCCTCACCCTCACCCTCACTCTAATGCCAACCCTAATTATATATTTTCACACCCTTTCCCAACAAATATCTCATACCTCACCTCACATCTCACATCTCATATCCTATAATTCACAAATCACATATCTACCTACTCACCCAATCAATACAAAACCCCTCCCAAAACATCACATACAACCCCAATAAAATTCAGACCAGGAATCATTTTGTATTTCTCATCATGAATAATGAACAGTTTAAAAAAAAAGATAATATGCAACATCACATCCTTTACAATCCCATTTCTTTCCCATTCCATTTCCCTATCCCATCCACCCATCCATCCAGCCATCCATCAATCCCTATATCATCACCCTTCATCCATATCCGTTTTCATCCCCAAAATAGGGTTCTCTAAAAACCCTATCCCTTCCCTTCCCTTCCAATATCATTCATGACATGATTTTCTCAATACATCCTATCCTATTGTTCACCCTTCAATTAACCTTCTCAAGGGCTAGCCCAACCTCCTGCAACATCTACCCATTCTGCCAAACAACTTCCTTGTTTGCCTTCTACATCCACAATATCTGTGTCGCATCTACATCTACATCCAACTCCATTTTCCTTGACTGGATCCCAATTGTCCCAGTATTCATCTTCTTCCTTTCGTTTCTTCTCGTCTAATGTTGTCTTTTCAAGATAAGGTTCGCGCGCTCTTTGACGTGCGGGTGCGTTTGCCGGGCAATGTTGAATAGTTGTATGTCTATAGCCAAAATCACGGAAGTAATGAATATCGCGAGGGGCGAGGAGAGCACCAGCGGCTAAAGAATGAATGGGTGCGTCACCCCACTGGTTTATTGTTAGTTTAATACTGGTCACCTTTAAGATAGTAACTTACTCTCTCCATCCAAAATCCACCACTGCGATCCATCATTTGGAAGAAGTCTTCATATTCCTTACTTCTGAACCAACTAAGTCTAGCAATTTCGAAATTCGACCAGAAATGACACATGTTGTACTTTTCTCCTTCCATAGCTTCTGGGTCAATTTCTGGCAAAGATGCGCGGGATGGATCGCCTCGAAGAATTTCCTCAGGCAATGGTCTTTTATAAGCTGGATCATCTTCAGGAACTTCCTTTGGCTCCTCAGGAGGAGGCTCGACAAACATTTCCCATAGACCTTGAGACGTAATGTTATTGACTCGTTTGTATGCAGATGCGTAACGGAAGATATTTGGAACTGTTTCTTTCAATTCCTTAACGGCAATAGTGAAACCATAAGTCTTATTCGAGTCGATCATCTTAAGGAAAGGATCACTATAAATTTGTCAGCTTGATCTATAGATGCTCCATGGAAGTAAGACATACTATGTGATATCACAGAAATACTTAATTTCTGGTTCAAGTCGCCAGTACCACTCATATTTAGCCAGAAGCTCATGTTTGTAAAAGAAGCTGGTCTCTTGTCAGTATTTCCTCATATTCCTCAAGCTCATAATTGTGGTTTGTGGGCATACCCTGAATAAAATCTGCACATAGAATGGTAACTTTCCATACCACCATACATAATTGCAGCATCACCTTGTTTTGCAATACCCTCTTTGGCAACTTTAGGATCAATCCACTCTGGGAATCCCCAATGTTTAGGGTCGATGGTTCCAAATTCACATGGCGCACTGGTGTAGTTTTGAATAACTTCCTTGAATGTCGAGTTGAATTCTTGATCGTTGAGGAAAACGTAGGGGTAATGATACCATCGATTGAAATGCCTTTCGATAGATTTGACTGATTGAATGACTCCCTCCAATTCCTTGTTTCTTGCTAGCACAACGAATGCTGCATTGGCTCTTGGTTGACTTGTGTCAGGTTCCGCGCATCCTGTGACGAAGACCTTATCATGTTGTTCACTGATCCTCCTACAATCACACACAAACGTTAGTGACCATGGCATTTAAGAAGAGAGATTGATAGATCCCACAACGTACCTGATAGCTGGTGGTGCTCCAGCTGGCATTAAAATTCCCACACCCGATTTAGGATGGCGAACAAAAAGCACCAAAATCAATACAACGACAATACATGGAAATAATAGAACGACGCCGAGTGGTATCGAAATGCTGGAATTGCCCTTTAATCGAAGCGGCCGCCTGAAAAACGCCAATCTAGATGTGGTTTTTGGCTTCTCCTTCACATCATCCAATGGTAATTGTGTTGATGAAGGCATGCGCTTCATCACCCTCTGTACGAAACTCATGGTGGTTGTGGTTGAGGTGATTGAGGATTCCTTCGTAGACCAAATTTCGAGATAGGGGGAATTTATATCGACCCCAGGCCGTTAAGAGAAGAGGACACTACCCAGTGTGTGCCGTATCTGGATTATTTGATAATATTACAAAAAGTAATTGGAGTAAAGTGTATAATGAAATCTCGAATCGAAATGATCCTAAGTGGTATGTCCTTTGGAAGAGTCGCTATTCCTTCCCAATAAAACCGATGATACTTTTTCTAATAACGAGCGACTTGGACCTTGGGTGTCCTCGAAGATAGAAACACTTTGCGATAACCCCAACTCGTCTAAGCTAATTGCGAGGGTTTTCTGCCGTCAACATAAAAGAAATAAATCTGTTATGTTGATGGCGAGACGAATCTTGAAAATATTATGACATGAAAATTTCAGAGGAACTCGTTACAGTGAAGTGTCGTGTGTTGCAATGCAATGGGCTAGAACGACTTGGGGTTTTAGAGAAAAGGGAACTGAGATGAGGTGATGAACTGTGGTTATTTGCGGGTGTGGAGTATTTCTGGAAGGGTTTGTCAGGGTCAGAGAAGTGTTCAGATTTTGGTGTGTGGTGTGGTGTGAGTGAGTGTGGGTATAGTTGTGGGTATAAGTGTGAGCGTGGGCGTGGGCGTGGGCGTGGGCGTAGGATTATTGTTTAGGTTAAAGTTAGGAAGGGAAATGTAAGTAAAAAGTGGAGAGAGGAGTCCTGGGATTAGTGAGGGAGAGAGACGACAGGAGAAGGAAGATGTTTGATGTTTGATGTTTGATATTTGATATTTGATGTCTTTATACTACCTATCCTCCAGTCTTCTGATTCAATTCAATCACTTATGCCAGTCTCTTGTCAATCTTGTAGGTAGGTAGGTAGGTAGGTAGGTAGATAACTAGAAAGAGTCTAATAGAAAGGGTGACTTCGTATATTCATGTCCCCAATAGCAACTCACAAGCAGTCACAGAACGGAATGAATTGCAGCAAGAAAAGTCATCCTAGCTGTTGTCTCTTTTTCTAAACCTCATGTCCATACTAGTATCGTAGATTATGGAAGGTTTGATATCATAATAAGTAAGGGCATTCGTTGCTCTATTAACCAGGCAGAATGGAGGATATCTGAGTTGCCCCTGAATGAATCGAGGAAGTCCAGACACTTTATCACACAGATGGGCGAAGGAAGGATGGATAGGTAAACAGCCTCGTTTCTCATATCTTATTGCTAGGAAACAGACGTCTATAACAAGAGAATACTATCCATCAGCCTCAACGTTGAAGATAAGTGACTACATGTATCTGGGTGGTAAGATTCATCATAATCCTATCCTTGATATTGATATGCTTGACTCGGTTGTGAGCTTCTTAGATAGCTTACCTACTGTGATATGTTGTATATATCACATACCATGACACAATACATACACTACACTTACCATAACTCATGCCCTCCATCTAACCATCAACCCATCCAACCCATCAAACTCACCCAAAATCCAAAATCATTCTAGAAGCCCCTTCTTTTCCACATCACACATCATATCACATATCATATCACGCACCCCCAAAACCACACGCAAACTCACTTATCAAATCCGACATTTCCATCCCATCTCAATCATCTGCCCTATAAAAAAAAGCCAGTTCTCCTTTTCCATTCAAACCACCCCAAAGATTCCCCATTCCCCATTGGCCAATCATGATACTTTCTTACTAATACAAAAATAACACATACTCGTACTCCCATCCGTGCCATCCTTCAACATCAACTTCAACCACTCCCAGTAATCTCGACATCCGTATCAAAACAGCATCAAAGCTATCTCTACCCCACCGTATATTTTTTAATGAGCTTCGGGGGTAGGTATCTTTAGTATCACATATCAATACCACCACCACCACCACCAAACACCCAACATCCCAATCCTAAACCCCACTCCCCACCCCCAAACATGTCCAAAATAACCGCCAAAAACCTCTCCTACGACAGCACCCTCCCGCCCTTCCTGCAACGCCTGCAATCCAACCACACCTCCACCTCAGACTGGCGCCACGAATTCAGCATTCCGCGCGCGCGCAAACCCATCGACGTAGACTTGGAGCGGGAAAGCGAACCTGTTGTATTTGACGAGGCGAGCGGCGAAACATTAAGTAGAGAGGAGTGGGAGAGACGGGAGTAGAAACGCGAGGGAGAAACAAAGGAAAATGAAGGGGGAAAAGGAGAGGAAGAGATGGAGAAGAAAGAGAATGGGGATGTGGATGTGAAGGTGGGGATTGGAGGGGGTAGGAAGAGGAAGGTGGGGAAGGTTATTGGAGCGTTGGAGGAGGAGGAGAAGGAGGAGAAGGAGGAGGAGATGAATAATAACAAGTCCTCGAATAAAAAAGATACTGGGAATCAGAAGAAGAATGAGAGTGGTAAAGCTGGAGCTGTATCGAAGACGAAACCTAAAGCTGCGGCGAGGAAGGGTAAAAAGATAAAGTTGAGTTTCGGGGATGACGAGTAAGAAGATACAGACTCGGGTATCTTGGAGGAATGTTATGGGAGTTATTTGATAAAGCATTTTAGAGGAGCTTATGGGAAAATGGCGTTTGGGAATGGGATGATACCCGGCTACTGTTGATTAGCCAACCTACCTAGTCCTGGAGGTCTGTAGCATTGGTAAAATGTATAGAATCAAATATGAAAATCATAAAATCATAAAATCACAATGAAATATAACAGCGTTTTATCAAGATCCCATTTCATTCCTATTCAATTCCCTCCTACCATCCATCCATTCGTTCATCCATTCATTCAATTTTACCAGTCATGTATCCCATGAACCACCATGATCTGATCTGATCCACCGTCCCAGTCACTATGCTTCCTAGACAAATGTTGACCAAAAGCAAGTCATGTAACGCAACCTTCTGCAAGATGGGCTCAGAGAAGTACGCCCACTCCGCTCACGCCCTACAGCCTCCCTTCAATGAAGACGAGAAAAAGTAACTAAAAAAATATAGCAGTTGAAATGCCATCCTATGCCCGATGATGAAAATTGGAACGCCGTGGAAGTTGGACTTGTGAATGATGACTGCTCCAAAACAGGAATTCCTCCCTTTGCTTGCGTGAAAGTTTTGCGAAAAACGCTTTTCGAAGTACCTGCCATAAATGAATGCATCCATCAACCACCCATGATCCAAGATCAATACCAATATTGCTTTCCCCCAAATGTGTGTATTATCGCTAGCTTCCTCCATAATCGTTGAAATACCATCTCCTATCTAGTAAGCTTTTCCCATCGTGGTCTGGATTAAATCCCAAAGCATCTTGACCAATGAGTCTGGTAATGTATACAAATCGACATGGAATTCTCCCACTGCATTCTTTGTGTTAGCATTTCTCTCAACTTTTATTGATAGCGCATGGACTCAAACTTACGGTCAACATCATTCTTTGTATATGTTTCCTCGCTCTTATTATCATGAATCATTTGCACGACATGCAAAAGGTCATCCTCTTGCAATTTGACTAATCCTTCGGCCAACTTCTCCATATCTACCTGGCCAGTCCTCTTCCTCTTCTTTCCATCGACGTCCTTTTTTCTAATGGCTCCATTTTCATCTCCGGGAACCGGTCCTGTCTCTCTCAATGAATTAATCAACTCTCGACTTGGGTTCTTGAATGTAATCGGATGTTTAGCTTCATAGCGGCTCTTGGCAAAGTTGAGATCGTGTGCAATGCTATGCTTGCCGCCCGTTAGAGTAGTGAATAAATCGATCGTCATATCAAATTCTCCCCATCCTTCATTCTCACAGCGGAAGGGAGCCTCAGTGAAAGCTGTGTGGTGGCAAACGTTAGCTCGAGAACTTGGCAAGCTTCGTGTGCAAGAAAAATTTATGGCCAGTAAACTTACTTTGGGTTGGATTTGGAAAAGTAGGATGTAGATTGTAAATTGCCTTAGTAAAGCAGGTCGCAGGCCTCTCGTTTCCATTTTCATCTAACATAAAGATTTCGATGTTCCATGATTTCATTGGGAACCCCTCTTGAAGCGCTGGTTTGTCTCTGTGGAGTGAGTTTTAGCATATGTTCTCAAGATCCAGTATAATATTGGTAAGTTGAAAGCTAGATCGCGACTTACATGTTGCGCTGCTCTGTGACGAGCTTGATCATTCTTTTAATCTGCGCCGCAGTTAGTAATCATGTTGAAAGCGCCTTTAGAGAACTGAAAGCTGAGTGTTCTCAAATGACTCACTTCGGCCACCATCTTTACGGTATTTCGATGGTATAAGCTTTGTCGGATTTTCGAATTCTTGATGATGTCGTTCTCAATTGCGACGCGCCTGCAGTTGGCTGATCGTAATTTGAGTGGGGTGCTGATACCCTTGCTACTTCAAGCTCAAGATTGAGAATAAAGAATCACGTGTACTTGGAGAAGGAATTTATCAATTTATTAAATTTGATAAGATTTATTAGGGAAGAATCAATATCCAGCCAGATTGTTGAGTGAGGTTAATAAGGGCTTTGCGCACTAGTAGGCTTCAGCTTTGTTTGTTCCCTTGATGGGATAATAAACTTCGAAGCTTACCTTACCCTGTGTGGTATTCACTCAAAATAAGACATTCTCTTGAAGAGTGGAAGGAATGAATCCTAGCTAGGTTTGCAATTTGTCTATTCTGCATATGCTTCGAACATCTGCAGTCACAAAAGGTCCATAATAAATACAAGTCTTGATGTTCACATCACAAAAATTGTACAAGTCAGTAGGTAATTTGGGGATGAATGAAGGACTGGTATTTTTAGTCTAACTACATGCCATAGTCTCAAAATTGAGTACTGATCAAGCCTTCCTATCCTCCATCATCGTCATCATCATCATCATGATACAATCTTTGGGAAAACCTAGACTACCAGAATGTCTAGGTATCGATTTGTCGATGTTTACAAAAGAGGTTTTCGACAACGTGCGCGTAAATGGTTAACGGGGTATGGAAGAAATGCGTCTGAATGCAAATATGATCATAAATTCATTCCTTCAGGAAACGTGCTGTGCTGGGTTATGCTGTGTCGATTGAGAAGTCGTTTTGGAAGTAGAAGTAAATACGAGGACAGATCTATCGTTTAGGCCTTGAAGAAAACTTCGTTCTCTTGTTGAGCCTTGATGAAAGCCTCTTTGAAAAGGTTTGCGTCTAGGTAAATGTCAGTTTCCATATAAAATTTGCGTTTGCGGCATAGGCGCTTACTCTCGGAGTTGGCAAAACGGATAGCCAAAGTTTGTGCTTCTGGCTCGCCCTCACTAACATCTGCTGCGGCATTCCAGACCCAACTTCTGTCACTACCAACGTTTGGAGACAACTTCATGTCAGGAACGACTTTTAACCGTTAGCCTAAGTTTTGTATAATCCTGTTCAATGCCGGAAACATACCATAGTGGTTGGCACAGACCTTCAAAGTCTTGTCTCGTCTCATAACCAACCTGGTCTTTCCGTTCTCCTTGTGCTTCAAGAATCGGACATCACCAGTACCACGCTCCTTCCACTCTTGAGTATCCTTGACGAACTTGAAGAGCTTAGCGCGCATCTTGAAGGTTTGCTCCTCGAGTTCCTCGTTGGTCTTAACATCGACTTTCTCGGTCAAACGAATAACTGGCTCGAAGTGAACGTCCTCGGATTCTGGGGCCTCATCCTACGATATGATCAGTTCTGTTCTTGTGTATGCTTGTTGTCCAACAATACCTCTGGGTTTTCCTCAGCAGCGGCAGCCTTTTGTGCCTTGGCAGATCCTGAGTTATCTCCTCGGTCCTCATCCTCTTTCTTCTCCTTCTTGGCTCCACCACCGAACATCGAGAAAACGCGGCGGCTGTAGATGCGGCAGCATTAGCCTGTTCGGCCAAGGTCTTAACAAGATTATGATTAGCAAAGTGTAATGTATCAACAAAACTGCCAGAAAACAATAGGACAAAAAAGGGAATTATCAACATACAGAAGCCTCAGCTGGAGTCTCCTTGGCTGGCTCTTCCTTCAAAGCTGCTGGCTCAGTGGCAAGCTTGGTCTCAGACTCAACGAGTTTGGGCTCATTGCTGGTATTGATCTCTGGGTTTGTTGGTTCAGCCATGATGAATAGACTTATTTCGATATCTTGAAGAATATGTAGAATAAAATCTGCAGGTAATTTTTTTAATGCAGCTTGACTTGAGAAGCGTTATGGTTGGAAGGCACTTTTGGGGTGGGTAGTAGAAGTGGGAGAATGGAGGGGTCAAAAATCTGAGTTGTCAGGCAAAAATCATAAATAGAGGTGGGTGAGCCCGAAATCAAAACAAACCAGTGTGGCTAAGCGATTTAGTGGGTTAGTGTCATTTTACTACGGTTCAAATCTTAAATCTCTCATGGGTGAAACCAGCAATTGCAAGATGATTGCTTTTGATTGATTGTATTATGTGAACAAATGGGTGAATAGGACAATTTTGCATCCTTCCTACATACCATACAGTACAATCTTGTTCAACTGATATCTCAAAAGTCAGGAAATAGACATAAAGAAGATGCCTGACCAATAGGTAGGTAGATAGTACTGTAAATTATTAGTCATTTATTAGATAGACATTGTCCTTGATCTTGATGCACGGGATCTAGACTTACTTAGCCTTATGGATTAACTGTCGGCCCGAACTTCACTCGACCTTTCTTTGACTTGCTTGGATCTTTCAATTCTTGACCTCCACCAGATTTATGCTGTGTGAAGTTCTCTACATCGTAATACCTGGCAACAAGACTGTCTCAAAGCTGTGGACCTTGTGTAAAATGAATTATACAAACATGCATATGTTTGATGTCCAGATTTGTCTGTTCCCAATTGTTATTTATGAATGCTGGCCACATAGTCCATATATCCAGGCTTGTTGGCACTCACCAATGCTAGTTGGGTGAAAGCTCAGAACAACTTCATGAACACAATGCTATTATGTTACTGATACAAAGCCCTTGTGGAGTACTTTCATGTCAACAGAGACCCTTTTACTCGATGCAAATTGCGGCCTGGACAGGAGTGCATGAGTAGATACTTAGTGGTCTTGAAGCAGCACAATGTAGTTGTCACTTGAGGTCATGAGACACAGGAAGTTTTTGAAATCATTTTCTAGTGGCTGTATTATTTCTACATTCAACTGCTATTAAAGGCTTTCAGGCCTACATATCCCCGCCACTCATATCCTGTATTCCATGCATAAATAAAACCTAGTTATCAATCAGAGTGGAGATTTTTGCGACCCTACGAACCAAACCAGCCATCAGAGTATGTCATCTTCTTCGTCTTCTTCAGCAATTTTCCTCTTCTTTCGAGACTCGCGTTCGGTATTGATCAAGTTTGTGCCGGTGGGTAAGGCAGAAGCAATGGGAGAGAATGGTGCCGAGGGTGTGTTTGGTGATGAGTCTGGTAGAACTGCGAGACCGTTGCCATCATCCCCAACATTCAGTACCGTCAGCGCTGAAGTCGTATGTTAGCATCTATTGTAGCCATGCATTGTAGAACTACCTGACTCACCATTTCTTATCATCGTGATATCAGGCTCACCAAGCTCGAGGGCAGCGTCCATTCTGTCAAGATAACTATTCATCAAGTTGGATAGACCATGCTTATCATGTACCAAGAAGTACATGAAACCATGTATCATTCTCACATCCGTCATATTGTACAGCTGATCAACATCGATAGGAGCAAGTTCCACTCTCATGGTTGGGTTTTGCTTTGCCTTTGTAATAGTATCTTCGTATGCAACCTCTTCAAAGTCGCTGTTAAGGGTGTTGATTGTGCCATCAGGGCCTTGCACTGTCGATGTATCACTTCCATCCAGGCCATCTTGCGCGCCAATATCTCCAACATCTTCAGAAGACCGTGAGTCTGGTGCGTCCGAACTCTGGTTGTATTCCGAGGCATTGTGTTCAACAATTTCAAGAGGCAACATTGGTTTGCTCAAGCTAGGGATAACACCTACCATGTTATCTTCATCAAGGGTGTCCATGTAAAGCTTTCGAGCGTACAAGGAATCCTTAACATCATTGGCCGCAGTGATGATATCATTGAACGGCACACACTCCTCACTTGTAATATCGAGTTTTCGTTGATCGATTACTGACGTTGCCCAGTAATGTGCAGCTTTGAAGTGGTATTCGGTGATCATGAGAAGGTTTTCCTCGATGTCACTTCGACTATCGAGACAACCTAGGAAGCAACGAGCCGAATTTAGGTGGATAGTGGCTCTATGATAAGCGCTAAGTGGTTTTTCATTGCCATATTCAAGAAGCTTGCCATAAGCGTCCATTTGTTGAGGTCTGGTTGGTCGATCATAGAGTTCTTTGCGATTAGTGGGGTGAGAAGCAATGTATTGTTCACTCAACATCAACAGAGGCTTGTGTGGCGTCGTAAGCTGTAAATCGAAGTTAGTATACATCGTTGAAGCATGAAGAATGACTCGATCGTGATGAGCAAGTAAAATAGGTGACTAGAGCAACATGATCTTCAATAGAGAAGTTTCAAGAGAAATGTGGATGTGGTATAAACCTCAAGAAGGAAAAAATGCTGAAGAAGGTTATAGTCAAGAAACTTACACCGTCAATGCAAAGAAAGTGACTCTTTCTGTTGTTTCCGTCGCGATTGTACGGCATTCTCATCTCCCGGTCGACAAGCCCCGCAACTTTCCATCTGCGGATTTCAGAATCAGACATCATATTGAATCGAGTTCCTGTCAGAAGATTGTTACAAAGTGCTGTGGTTTGTAGGATAGGATGGCGATGTCGACGGTTAATCGCACAGGTGGTTTGAGATTCGACACAGGATAACTGAGCGCAAAGAGCTTATCAAGCGTGAAGAACGAAGCAACCAATTAAAGTAACGCCAGTATGTTATTGTAAAGACAAAGTAGTGGTATGGTACAGGCAGTCCATTAGTTGATGGATGCAAATGGGATGTTGTGGAAAGAAAATTCTTGGGATCAAGATCGTGGGCGCAGAACTTATATATCGACCAACGCGAGGCAAAGCACAGCATCACATGATAACGCTGCATTCGCTACCTCCTCCATTCAGGTACCTCCATTGTCCTTGCAAACTCCGGAAATACCACGGAGGAAGGTCGGAAGTAGACTCAATGAGCACCTGTAGAGAGGTGTAGATAGATAGGGCTCAAATTAGTACAATATTGGATATTCACAGATCATTTCTAGCTTGATTAATGTGTGTATAATGTGTGTATAGATGTAGTTACAATAGAACTGTATCGATTTTGCTTGCCAATCACCCACCGCCCTCCTGTCAGGCTTCTTTGAACCCCTTCCTATCGTAGAGTCTTGCTCTTCTACCTGCTATCTGTTGAAATCTATCAATTGTGCTTGCATCTGTTGCGCTGTTCAAGAGCCCCTTGCTAGGATTCTTGTATCTTTTATTGTATTGTCGTAGGGCCGTCCATCTATTCTCGACCACAGCCCAGCGTCTCCTTCGCACCCACTTGTACCGTGCCAACAAAGGTTTGATCACCCATACTTTCTGTCCGCGAGCTTTCCTTGTCTCCTCTCTGCCGCAGTTCTACTTCTCTACTCCATCTTCATATGTCTCGTGCACTGAGAGCGCTCCATTTGCTTTCGCTGCCTCGTCGCATAACCGTGTCCCTTCTCATCGACTCCAATTCATCCTCCCGGCTCTATCCCTCTGTTCCTACTCAACCTAGCCTCTGGGTCCTCTTTGTTCCTGCCTATTGTCACCTAGGGCCTCGACTTCCCTTCTCTTCCGATACACTCGATAGCTTCGTACCCCTTCATTGTTATCTCGAGGTCGTCTCCGTCCTTTGTTTACTATAGTGCAATATACAGCGGTCGCGATTCTACCTCCAGCAATTGCGGCGTTAGCAGATCTCCTCAGACAAAGCAGCATAGACTGCGGGAAATGCACGGATTGTTTACCTATATTAGCAAATTTGGTGGTCGTGCCTTTATTCTTCAATTCTAAAGACCACAAGAAATATCATCGGCAGACAGACCACACAGCAGTGCATAGCGCGTGGCAGAGACATCTTTATATTTGTTATACGGCCATCGCATTGTCACCCGTCATCGATTAGCAAGATACTTGGTAGAGTGAAAATCAAAGACCGACCGCACCGCTCTATTTCCTTCCCCTGATTTCTCCGTGAGCATTCTCTATGCTTTGCTTGATCTCATGCCCCAATTCTTCAAAGAATGTCACTTTCTCCTTTATGGTCTACATTCTGCTGCTAGAGCTAATGTTATCACCGTTCTTCTTTGTCTAGACACCATACGCTCCTCTTCAATGCTTCGAGGTTCATACCGCTACGATGACCACCAAGATTTGCGGCATTTATACAAATTCTACAGATTGGGTTTCCTGAACCTCGAAATGCATGCCACTTTAATCATTATACTCAGTAATTGCATACTGTACAAGCGCTTCGAAATATAACCTCTATGCCACAGGATCTAAGCTGTCACGAATGCTTTCCTCGATGATCTATACAAACGCTCCGAATTGAACCCCCGAAGCATAAATTGCTAGGTGTTTATGAATGATACCCTCAACTATTTTACACGAGCGTATTTACATGCCAAGATCTTACCTCCATGTATCTAGATTCTGAACCCTCGGGCTCTGCCACCTCTGTCCCCGACACTCTCTATTCGCATCATCGAATACATCTGCAAGGTCTTTGAAGCGAATATACATGAGCCATTGCACTCGACGACTTTTATGAACACAAGTGCTTCGAGCATCATAGAGCGGAATCGGGTGTTAAGCTACTCTTCGGGATCTAGAACCCAATAAATCTGTCAAATGGCAGGTGCGGGCTAGGAATTAAGTAGGCGCCCAGGTGGGAGGTGTGGGCTGGCGGCACTGGAGTAGGACACAATACTAGATGAGTGGCTTAGGGCTTTGATTAGCGAATATAACTTCAACCATAATGAAGGACTCCTCTATGGCGTTGCTGTGGAATACAAGGCCATATTAGATTAGATTGTTAGTCCATGGCTTTAGGTGGCAAATTAGTAATGATTCTCAATGGCAAGGGAATTTTGAGATGCATAATACATTCAGGTGCTATAAAGGTGGTTGTTGTCATATTTTGTGGTAAAACTCTGATCGTTTTGAGCAGATGACATACATCGCAAAGACATCCAAAATTTCAGAAAGGGAATATTGGAACATAATGTTAGTGAGATACTACATTCACGAGCCTCTTGAAAACATCAGTAAAATTGTTTGGAAGTATTCATACATACTACTGAACACTCATAAACACCTCTAAGCATCTCAAAGCCATATAGAAACAACTCAAAGTTCTCAAAAATAACTTTTTTTACTTTCTCAGTCATCAAATTCATGTCATTTGATACTAAGTGTCATCAATGCATATAAATCACCTTCATCTTCCATTATAACATTCTTTGTATTACTATATTTCGTATAGGAAACATCTATTAGACGTACAAAAAGTATAATATAACAAAAGAAGCGTATGCATTATCATTTAAGACCCTTTTTTTATCTCTTTAGTTCATTCTCATGTACATCAAGATAGTTCTAACATCTACCTGGGCCTGTCGGTTAGCCACCTCCGAAGTTCTGCCGCCCCTTATGTATTAAAAAGTTCATTAATGAAATGTCACGTGTTCAAATTAAGCATTTCGGGAACTTTAGTTGAAGAGTTGGAGATAAAAACTATGAAAAATTGCTATCAGCAAGCTGTCAAGGTCAAAAAATTTGGTAGAACTCACCGTCGCACTACCAGAACAATCAAGTATAGTAGGATGGCGTGTTACCGACACCTCTCAACATTGTGGTTAATTTGCTACAATTGTCATGAGTATAGAAGATTAATACCAAGACCAAACCAGGAATTGTTTTTCTGTTGATAAAACAAGGAGATGTCAACTTTTGTTTCCATAGCGATTGCAAGAATTTCTACAAAAATGTCAAGAAATGGAAATGCTGATCCATGATCTGAGATTCAGAGAGCTGTTTTTCACACTATAAATGAGATGTCATGATGCGACTTCTAAAACCTAAAGAGTCTTCAGCCTATTGTTGTCTTTGATAAAATCGCTTCTCTAGCCGGAGGGTAGCAGTAAAACTGATATTGTCTCTCGTGGACCACTCACCCTCCGATAAGCGAGTGAGATATCCATGGCATTCTTTGAGACGATTATCAATACATCTGATAACATTCTGATGGTAGATGGTGACTTTTGAATTTCTACCGGAGGTGGTATCTGCAGGGAACTTACAATACCGAGTCATATAGAAGTCTAGATGGAGATTTTCTCATGGGAACCTACTTTCAAGAGACTCTTAAATGCCCATTAGTCCTTATCTCATCCTAACAGAATGGTCCCGAGCTTAACTTTCACAACTAATTCGCTTAACCTTGCTCCTGACCAAAACTTTGCAGTACAAACTACCTGCTAGCCGGATGAGAACGACTTGGAGGTATTTGGATACCCTCCATTTGTCCTATTATTCTTTAGATAATTCAGCACCTTAATAACCCAACAAGGCTCTCTGGCCTCTACTTGTTCACGCCAAAATTCTTAAATGAATCGCGGAGGCGAAATTCGGCAATCTCCAATACAAAATCCTGGGGATCTGAAAGTAATGCGTTCTTGGGCTAGAATCTAGTCACATTACATATTTGAAATGCCAATCGACCGTAGAATTGCAGTAGTCCCCCACCACTCAGCTCAAAACGACAAAAGAACACCGGGTAGCAGTGGCCAAAACCTTGCGGCAATAGGGTGCCACAGCCTCGACTTGAAGCACAGTCCACGCGCTGCTTCCTTCCTCCAGATCTAGAACTCCCAACCATCCTCAAAATGCCGACTCATTCTTCGTCGGGACCATTCAAATACTGCATTTGTCGCAACTTTCTATCCTCAATCCTACATATTCTTCCTGAATCTTCAATATTCTCAAAACTGATTTCTATCAAAGCCTTCCGCAATCTGAGATTGAGTTTCCCATACAAGTCATAAACCATCATTGTTTCGGTCATTTCGAGGATTGCACTTAGTCGTTGAAACTCTTTCCAAAATAGTGGAAATGGCTCATCGTCCTTCTGAAATAAACGGCGATAAGCGACCTCGGCGGCATCTTTTCGATCCGTGTTGCCATAGATTTTGTTCAAAGCCTCAAGCATTTGTTCTGCTGTTGGATATCTCTTAGAAACATATGCTGAAGGGCCACTGCCAAGTCGAGAAACAATATATTCCATACGACTAGCTCCCAAATAATGATCCATATCTAATTTCGAATGCATTCTCTCTCGCCAATAATAGAAGTCCACTGACCGCTTTCCGTGCTCATCGACATCAAAAACAGGAACATGGGGTAGGATTTGTGAATGTCTGGCTACTAGCACAGTCGTGTTTTGTGCCGCATATCTTTGACATTCGTCTCGGAGAAACCCAATAACGACGTTCTTCTCATGAATTTCTACATCTTTCCTTGAGATTTCGCGCTCAAGAGAGCCGACTCTATCCTGTAAGGCCTGCAAAGTAGTGACCATATATTTTCTGTTCATCTTGATTCTTTTCGTTGTTCGTTTGTCCGTGAAGTTGTCCTGCAGGTTAAATGTTCATAATTGTTGAAATTTTTACCTCTGAGATATATAGCAGATGGTACTGTAACTCATCACTCGCCTTCTCACTCAAGTGGAAACCTGTGCCGTAAACATTCACTCTCGTGATTGTAAGATCAATGGCTCACAGATAACGCAAGATGTCAAGCAATTTAAAGTTAAGATTATACCAGAAGTGAACGAGTGATATTAGCGGTGGCTAAATATGTTATTCAATGACTCTGATATTTAATGCTAGTTCGGATCAGTTTTTTTTTTGACATTAGACATAAATGAAGCATTCTTAATTATTCTTTCCCCCGAAGTCCCAATCTCATCAGAAATTCCAGCACAGAACAAAAGAATAGCATCCCGCCATCAATGCCCGTAATTTTCCCTAAGGTGGAGCTATCACCAGACCATACCATTCATTACTCTACAGGAACACCGATAGTCCCAAGAAAAGGCTGGTTGAGCGGTATGTAAAGGTAGGTATTGAGTGCCAAATAACCCAGAATAAGATGGAAGTGTATCATTTCATCGACTCAATATCACTAGTCGAAAAACTGGGATCCTGGTGACGATGAAATTGAGCATCTGGAGTACTCTAGAAACATAAATAATCGAAGTCTCGACAAGGTTCTGAGAATCCTAGATTGAGAAGTTCACAGGCACTGAACGGTATTTCTGACCGGAACCAGGCGATATGGGAAAAAATAACTTACAGGAAAAAGAACAACTCATAACAACGGAAAATGTTAAAATGTTAACTCGCAGAGTAGTTTTGCCACCTGTTGCCAATAAAGAGTTTACATTTTGAGATACATAAGCTAGCTACATGCATGTGAATCTTGTTAAAAGTTGCAATTGATCTGCCACCACAAGCTTTTGAATTGTTCCGAGTTGTCTTGAACATCGTACCAAAACTCTACATTGAGAGGCACCGAGTAATTAAGGTGTTTCTACCAGCCGGAAACATCATTACATCGTGTTTAGACCATCATTTGGACATCTTCGCTTCGCCAAGGCTCGTGTCGCTCATGATGTCGAGTGTATGTATCTTCCGCATCTCTTCTTCAATATCAAATCCTTCATCAATAAGAAAGAACTGATCTAATCTATAAGATTACCACGGGGCTGGCCATCTATTAGATATTCAAATTGACAATTGCAACATCTTGTCCATCTTTATGTTTCAACTGGATCAACAAATGCTTTTGGATCAATCTTTGTCAGGCGCTCCATTGATTTCTCGCAATAAAAGCTTCGCGCAAGAATACTTCCGAATATTCGATATAGATTTTGATCATTCTCGCGTAGATGGAGGAGTCTCCGAAGCTCTTCGGTGGTCTAAAACAAGCACGGATTGTCGCCGAAGTAGATCAAGTCATTCAGATAATCCCTTCGGAACCCCCACTTCGTATCTTTTCCTAGTCGGTCTAACGCGACAATGCGTAAGGTTGTATCTGTTGGACCATGAAGCTCGATGTACCTCCAAATTTCGGATATTCGTGCCTCCCAGGTCGCTGGTCCAAGAGGAATTGTCCACGGGAGAATATTTCCGTTGTTCTCTATCATCCATGGCCGAAACTCTTCACCAGAATCCCCATCAGTAGCGAGTATAATGTCCAAGGAATGGCTCTCAAATCTGAGCTGGTAACTCCTAGGTTCAGCTGCAGATGTTATCACGACCGAAGTCAGCGAATGCAAGGCAGGAAATAGGCTGCTAACATGGGGGCAACTATCTTTTGAAGATTGAAGATGTATAGAAGGGAATAAATGGATCCAAAGTAGCTGGCTTAAAAGGTCGTTGTCTACGGCGATATGCTGAAATATTTCCAAGTCACCTCGCTTGATCCCACATTGTAGCATTTCGACCAACAGCCATTGGCAACTTGAGATATTTCCAACACCCAAATATAGTATGTCGACATCGTAATCAAAGTAAGTGATTGCAGTTGTATATTCAGGCGTGGAAGTGAGTAATTTGTAGACTTCGAGGGCCATTTTTCTAGATTCTTGACACACATAAAGTGCAATAGGCTGTTCTTCTTCCGTCCAGTATTCCCCCTCGAAGTAGTGAAGTTCAACCATACGGGCCCCTGGCAAGGAGTACCACCACTAAATAAAAACGATCAGCATTCATACTGTGTTATTTTGTTTAAGAACAAAAAGCAATATAACGAAGTATAATGTACGATATGAACAAAATCATCGAAATAACTCAAACTGTGTACTTACGATTCTCTTACGCAACTCGAATGGCAGCTTCGGAAAGAGACGGAACTTCGCATTCTTCACATCTTGTGCATTTTCTAGCGTGAAAGTCTGTCCATAAGTGGCCTTGACAATATCCAGAACAGACTTGGGGGGCTTCTCTGGATAAGGAGTTCGTGTGCCGTCGTCATTGGGCAAGAAGCATCCACCATCTACATGCGGCTGGTTTGGCCAGGAGGGCACAAATGGGGAAGTGACACCATTTTCCATGATTTCAATTTAATCTACTTGTGAGAGTGTTTAAAGATGGTGAATCTGGAAAGTGCGGCTGCCGACGATGAAGAGAAGGATCGAGGGAGTATCTGAATATCCTCATCAAATCACAGAAGAACAGTGAGACTGCTCGCCGCCCGTAAACGGATCGAGAATCAATTTCTTACGCTCCTCAAATCAAGAAAACATTAGACATCATCAAGAAAGTTTTCCTGACGATGAAGACTGCGAAGTTGAAAGGTGGAAAGTGAAAAGTTCAACCCAAATGATGTTACCCTTGATGGCGCTAAGGTCGCAACTTCCGTTTTTGGCAACGCATTCATGTCACGGGGTCAAACCTGGCAATGTATCTCTGTTTCTTGAGGAGAGTATATCACTTCGATCTTCAAGCATTCAATGCAAGTGATCTTCTCCTCTTTTTAGAATTTAACAGCCCGTTGACTCCATCAGGTCTTTCCAAATGGGCGCAAGTCCAAGGTCACCTTTCAATCTACGTGAGAACATATGAATACCATATCACTAATGAGATTCCAGCATCAAAGATGCTAGCTTCAATCTCTCGGGCTCCATGACTCCATTACTTGGCAAAATCCGTTTCGTTGTAGGTCATACTTGGCATGATCAAATCGACACCATCTTTACTCAATTGCAAGTTCATCGTGACATACGGCGTCGAGCTCCCAATAGCCCGCGCCAAAAGAAAAGATGTGGGCTTCCAACTCTTAAAATGAACTTTACTTCTCAACGAGCTTAAATATTGAAGTTCCTGGAAGGAAGATAGACCTCTCTGCAGATAAAGACATGAATCAACCATTAACACAACAGAATGTAGTGCTGGCAAGCGCTTCTGTTGTAAGTCTTCACGACCACTTGGTTGTCAAAGCATAATCAGAACATTGTAGATTACAAGTTATGGAAGTTTAAATGGTTATTTTTATTCTAATACCTAAACTAAACAAATACGCTGATGGTGTAACCAGATTTGATGCCTATAGTATCAACGCTATTCAAACCTACTTAACATTGCTGGTTAAAGGTACAACCCGAGAGCTCAAACGTGACCTTGGACCATGTTTACGTTCGATGAAACCAGACCAATAAAAATCTGGAATGCGGGATAGTCGCACCACGTCCCACATACAATAACCCCAAGATGACCAGTAGTCCCGATAGTAATAGAATCGGGATATCAAAAGCCAATACATATAATGCCATGCGTAGATGGAGCCTGGAAGATCGAGTTGCCCCGCTCTGCTTCCACGAAAGCGACTATAAGATCTCACAAATTGAGAGTATCTTGATATTTCAATTTGGCTTGGTTGGATATTCGTGGCCTGGTCTTTCATATATAGGTCAATAATCTTCATCTTAGTGAATTGAGTAGACAATAGCATGGTGTCTTGTTGTATTGAGATGTCTATAAGAGGAATTTTTGTCTTGGGTCCATTTTGGTTACAAACCTTCCAAAAGAACTCAACACCCTTGTTGATAAAAGTTCGAGTTAATGTGTTGTAATGGTTCGTGAAATAATCGTACTCGCCCAACTTGATGTTCACCGCTTCATTTATTCTTTTTAGAGTCGATGAAGAACCGTACCGTTGAGCCTGGGAATTTTTTGCTAAAAAATCTTTGCATTCGTTGATGATATCATTGTATTCTCTTTCCATGTAGTCTTTTACCGAGACTATCTCTTCGATTTCCCAATAGCTGAAATAATTGAAGAATGAGTCATGAATTTCTCGCCTAACCTTTAGACGCCCTGGGATTATTCCGTATAACTGCTTGTTCAACACAGTTTGTTTATTGAGATAATGATCGCCGCGTTGAAAGATGCGGACGTATAGCTCAAGATTATAGAAAGCTCTTTGTATTCGAAGCTCCTCGAGCCTCTTTAATTCGTTCTTCCCATACCTCTCGTGCGTCCCCGGATGCAAATGTAAACAATATTTGAAAAAATCGTGAGTGACAGCTTTTATTGTCAAATGAAATTCTGCAATCCGGACCAGGGTTCTCATGTTATAACTTCTATGGTTGAAGATTTCGACTCTTGAATTTGTGGAATACTGGTCCATAAACTCGCGCACATTCTGAAATGCCTTAGTCCATTTGCCTGTCCATCGTATACTGCGTACTGAGTTGCTGAATATGGCAACCGCCTGAAGGAAGATAGGAAGGGTCATTTCTTCGACGAGGATTTTGCAGAATATTTCGTGTTGGTATTGGTCATTGATATAAGATTCATGGAAAGATCGAGAGACAGAAATTAAGGAGTGCAAAGAATTGATATCTGTCAATTCTTTGAGTATTTGTAGCTTGACTTCGACGGGGAATCGGTCAAAAGTTTCGACAGGGCCTGCTGCAATTGCTTTCGACGAAAGGAAGTGCAATTTTGTGCGCTGTGAAATTGGAGATTTAGCAATTTACGACAAAGATAGTGTATTAGGGTTGTCATCTAATGCACCGCAACGACGAACTAATCGAAATGCCCAAAGCGTTCCAGAAACTTGAAGGCCATCAACAGACTTAAAAGATTTCAGATACGATTGCACAGGTACTTCTTGATATACACCTCCAAGATGTAAATGGGGCAATTAAGGAGATTAATACTGGATCTGAACAATGCGTAGATATTGAAATCAAAGAGTTTAGGAAGCCGGGTTAGACTCACATTTGCTGCCATTTCCTCAGCTGCCAAAATACGGGTTTGTACCATTTCCTGCCTGACTTCGGCATTTATTCTTGCGAATCTTTCTTTCTTAAGCCGCCTGGCAGTATCTTTAGGAGATTCTTGGCAGCTGATTTTCTTTTTCTTGGCCATATTGAAGTGTAGGAATTGAGGAGGATGTGAAATTTGAAGGTAAGAGTTAGAGGTGTGGTTACAAACAGTAGCTCAAAATCTCTTCTAATGTCTTTGACTTATAACTTAGAGCTTGAAGTGAAAAATGATTTGATATCATGGAGTAAATAATTATAGTGTCTGGCAAAAAATGAAAAAGAATGTATGTGAGTTATGAAACCAAGAGAAAAAGAAAAGAGCGAAGATAATATTTGAAGTCCAAGGGGCGCAACTTCCGTATATAGAATGAAGAGAATACACGCCAGACTTTCGTATGAATTTAGATACATGAGACCCAAGTTTTACTTCTATTGGAAGGAGAGAAGAACTCAAGGAAAAGTTCAGAACGATACACAACGGCCACCTGGTCGAAGACTTATACATTGATGTACCATGATTAATTTGAACAAAAATTATTCTGTGGCTACTAGCAACGTAAAATTTTGAAGGAAATCATTAAATCACACTCAAATGTCTAAATGAAGAACAGCACCAGCAATGAGAGAAGGGACGTGAGATAGATGTCTATCATGGCAAATTTGATAACGTGTAACAAAGGAGTATCTCGAAGCAAGAAACGGATACTCACTCAATATAACCATCAAGTATTTATTATCCTTTATTGATCATAGCAGTAATTACTTCTAAAGTTTTGGAATGACAATGATCGATAACACATAAATAACTTACAGAATTAAGCTTCACCAAGGTCGAAAGCGTGAACTTATGAACATCCTTTCAACATTCTCTTTACAACTGGCGAACGTTTAAATTCTCGACTTTGATCAGGATCTACAATTGACGAGTCTAACTGCCCCGTATACCTCTTAGGAATACGTGACAGCAGTTGCATAGCATGAAAACCTCGGTATGTGTCAATAATGAATGCGAGCGCTAACCACAGTTGATCATGAACTTTCGAAGATGCGCACCTCTTCGACAATGGCATCTGTTCTGTCACTACCGAGCACAACGCAGGCCTAACCGAGTATTCAATTTTTCCTTCGATGAGGCAGACATCTCAGCATTGCTTCACCCAAAATTTGGGGTTTGTGACCTCCTCATCGAGCTTATGGAAGACATAGCCCCTTCAAGCTCCTTAGCCGGAAATACGCAAACGAGGCCGATGTAGGGAAGTGCTCGGCTCAAATATGACTACATATCCCTTTCATTTGACGAGTAATCTGCATTGAGACGATCTTTGATAAATGGGACTGAGAGTTGTGGTTGAACTGTTTGTTGTGTATATCTTGCTGTCTTGTTGGACTCTTAGTAAAGAGCCCCACCTCTTGGCCCAATCCAGCGTTACATCCCCATTTACTTGGTATAAAGCAATCAGTGTTGTGGATATTTGATTCTCGTAAATATCTTCCAACAAATAATCTAAACAGTCCAATATCCAGTACGCAAAGACCTCAATATGGCATCCTCAATTAAATTTCCACCCACAATATTAGTATCCCTCTCCATCCTTGCCAAAATGATTGATCATTCTCTTCTCCACCCCACCATGTCCGATACCGAAATCGCCACTGGTCTTTCCATCGCCGCCAAATATAAAGTTGCAACAGCTTGTGTCAAACCATATTCTATTGAGCAAGCAATCTCTGCTCTCAAAGGAACTGGTGTCGATGTATGTCCCGTGATTGGATTTCCTGCTGGGAATAGCACTACAGAAGTCAAGGTATTTGAAGCGACTAAAGCCGCGGAAGCTGGTGGAAAAGAGATTGATATGGTGATTAATATCGGCAAAGCATTGGGGTTGGGGTAGCATTCGTGAAGACTAGTACGGGATATGGGTTTGTGAAACAAAGTAATGGGATGTACAATTATCAAGGTGCCACATTACCACATCTCAATCTGATGAGGGAGAATGTAAAGGAAGGGGTACAGATTAAGGCTGCTGGTGGAGTTAGGACCCTGGATGATTTATTAAGAGTTAGGGCACTGGGAGTCACGAGAGTTGGTGCTACTGCTACCGAGGCTATCCTTGAGGAGGCTTTGAGAAGAGGGATTGGACAAGAATTGGTCGAGGTCAATGTTCTTCCGCTGAGTTCAGTGTGAATGAAGTGAAGTATTTAACCGAAAGGTTGATACAGCATTAAAGGATTGTTATTCTATCTTAATAATCTATGTATTGACAGTCTTACATCATCGCCAATAATTACTCTATTTTCTCAGATGAAGGAAGGTATTCGTTTCCGCATGTCAACCAATTTCCTCCAGTCAACTCTCTTACTTGCGCCATTACCTTCTGCCAAATCCATCTGCTTCCATACAGTTTCTATAATACCTCTCACTATTTCTAGATTTCCAATTCTCCTTTCACTCTGCATATCTTCCAAGACATCAAGAATTTGAATTCGTTGCTCGTCAGATGCAACTTCACATGCCGCTATGAATAATGGCCATGGACTAGTACAAATACCATTTCTAGTCAGAATTGCCAAAGCTTTACTAACTAGATCTTGTATTATATCGGAGTCGGAAGGTACTGATAATATAGAATGAAGATATATGAGGGTACCCAGCCGGTAAAGTTCGGCCGTATTTTCTATTTTCATCTGATCAATCTTACCAGTGGTGTCATCTTCCATGATTGCGGAGATTTGATGGGCATTTTCGAGTTGTTTTACAAGCCCTCGGGCAAAATCCTGAAATTCTCCTTGCCTTTCTGTTAATCCAGAAAGCTCGTTGATACAGGATATACATTCGAGGACTTCAAGCGAACATCCTAGCGATCCAATGATCTGCAAGTTTCAGCTTCATCCTTTTAATAACTGCACATAACTTACGATTTTGTTCTCGGGGTTTGCACTCGGGGCTCCCAAGAATGTAGTACTTAGAAATTGTCTCTGCCGACTCCCCAAACTAAAGTCTGCTAAGACATCATGATATAAAAGCCAAGTATTTAGAAAATGATCTTTTGTCATTGTTAAGCCAATAGCCCTTGCAGCTTTTAGATGTGTAGGCCAACTTCCATCAGCCCCATCAAAAACCTATCCGGAGTTAAGAAGTGTAAGCTTTTAATGATTGCAGCTTAGATATACTTACATCGCCCACACAAAGCATCATACAAGTAGCAAATTGCCCTCGAAGTCCACCATCTCCTCTTTGAATAGACTGTGATAAAAAGCTTATAGCAGAAACCTTGTATTGTACTGCAGCTTCAGTCCCCCATAAATGATATGCCGATATTGCAAGGATAGCATATCGAAGACTCAGACATGAAAGGTAGCGATCTGCAAGAGCATTTGGAAGTAGGTAATTCCGAAAACCATTCAAACTATCATCAATGGTAGTAATCATGCGAGATAAAACCTCTGTATCTATAGGAGCTTGTTAATGTATTTCCATTATGTGGAGAACTCCTTCGTCTTACAATAAGATAGTAATGTCGCATCCCGTGACCCAAGAGTAGTTTCATATCCAAACTTCAGGCTTCTCTGAGGGCTTGTCATATACCGATGTGTTGAATAGCATTCCTGCTGATAACCAGAAGCGATCTTCAAGTCATGAAAGTTTTTATTCAAAAATTGATATGTTTCACGTGTCGGGAAAGCCAGAAAAGTTTGTTGAGGTAGATGAGCTTCATTCTCCCAAGAATGAACCGGTCTCCGTCCATCGCCCGATTCTGGCCAGTGAAGTTTCACACCATAACCTTCACAAAACCGACCCGTCCTTTTGCAATTATTGCAATAAGGAATACCTTTGTCGCATCCTATTTTTCTGCCTTCATGAACTGTCAGATCGTGGACATCAATGTGGGGGTTACATTGGATGGCGGGGCAATAAAGGTTAAGGGGATTGAGAAAATGGTTGTAGATGTGTGCTTACTTTTACACGTCCAGCAGCCTTTGCCCGACTTCTTTTCTTTGGGTCTTTTGGCAAGAGACATGTCTTGGAATTTGAAACATCGCATGAACTCGATTTGGATTTACGAGGCGTTGATGTTCCAGGGTGTGAGTCACGACTTTGGCATGATCACGTGAGCACTTGTTGGAATACCGTGAATATCACGAATGAATGATGGAAGTCCGGAACCATTCTGCAGTAGTTAGGATCTAGCAAGAATATATCAATATGGTTTTGATCGTGTCTCGGCGTATAAAAGGTGTATAGCCGCCACTAATGAGAATAAAAAATGCATGTATTTAGTAGTCAGTCATCTTTATCTTTATATTGTCCTTCCCTCAAGGTCCAAGAACCAGCAAATCTGTTTTCGCATTTCCATAATTTCGTCATCTGATATTTGGTATACATCGAGCATAGTAGTGTTAGCAGCTTACGGGAAGTCACTGATCTCCGCACTAAACATTTTATCATCAGGAAAATTGGTGGCTAGAAGAAAGATCTGCTAAGGCTTATTAGCTGAGACCAAGGACTGATCTAAAAATACACACATAGATAAATTTGATGGGGCTATGTTTGGAGTTTTAAATCTATATTTCATTGCGTAAAAGCAGTATTATAAACTGCTGAAATTAAATCAAGATTGAAAAGTCAAGAATGCTATTTCGTGTATCATGTATAAAATGAACTACCAATACATGTATGATAGGTCCGCTGAACAAGAGAAGTACACCAACAACGATAATATCGACAGAATGACCGAACCAGGAATCTTCATGACCTGACGGTGTATACATATGACTACCCACCAAACGCCTAACATACTATCAGAGGCAAAGCTGGTATCCAAGCCACCAAAATGACCTTTTCCTGATCGGAATTTTCAGCTCAGCGTAATATCCCAGACAGCAATCCATGCACGGTATTATGTACAACTTTGTTGGCATCGTGGACAGCTTCATTAGCATCATGTATAGCTGCTTTGTTGGCATCGTGTACAGCTTTATTAGCATCGTGTACAGTACCGTCATTATCGCGGGCAACAAAACGCCTCTCAGCGCCATCAGCACCAGCACCATCAGCACCATCGGCACCGTTCGCAGTATCGTTCGCATCATCGCCCATGCCGGCACCTTCTGTAGCATCGTTGACATCATCAGCTACACTGTTGGCAATATTGTCTTCTTGACGCTTGTGGCTGAGACGATGCCTTGAAATATCGCGGGCAGTAAGACTTTCCGCGTCATCACCAACAATACCACGCCTCAAAAGACCGCCAATAATACCAGAATCTGATTTAGCATCGCTCGCATCGTTCGCATCATCGCTTATAGAATCATTTCGTGTAGTATCGAAGGCACCACCAACTGCATCGACGACATCACCAGCTGTATCTTTGGTAGTATCGTCTTCGTGACTCTTATGTCTATGACCACTCTTTGAAACATCGCGGGCAGTAAGACCTCCTGTAAAATCGTCCAAATGAAAACTTTCTATAGCACCCTCGACAGCATTACTTTTTGAAACACTTTTCGTATTGTCACTCCCTACAGTATTGCCGGCAGCGGTACTTCCTGCAATATCTTTTGTATTACCATCGGTTGTGGAGCCACCAATGAGCCCTCTAGTTCTGAGTATGGCTGGACTTAAAATTAAATGTTAGCTTTTAAGATAAGAGGATAGAGTATAAGTTTCATGAAAGAAGAAGATTAGAGGTTTGAGAAGTGCAATGATCTAAAACTGGGTATTTCTTCAGGGGAGTAGACTCACGAGTTAATGGGAGAGGCAAAGACGGTTGCCCATAAGAAGGAAGCAGCGACGAGAGCCGGCTTGGTTAAATGCATCTTCAGCTTGGTGATGCAAATGTGTTTGATGTTTTAAAAGATTGATTGAGTGGAGATTGTGGTCACTGCAAGAAGTCGTGGGATACCCTTCTGATATGGTATGCGGGTGACTTTCACTTGTAGATGGAGACGTTGCTAATGATGAAACGGAAATAAGATGCGTCATGTCTTCCCTTATATATACTGATGTATGTTTCAAGATGGCTCAGAACACTTGTTGACATGAATCTTTGAAGAAAGACAAGCTGTCCGAATACGAGACAATTGACCTCGAAAGCCCTGCAACAACTTTCAAGCAACTTTGGAACGAGAACTACAAGGATCAAAGCTTCCAGACTACTCGCGAAAGGTCTCAAACTACTCCCAATGCAATAATGGAGAGACTCTCAGATTCGAACCAAGCTGACATGGAATTCGTCGTGAAGACTGAACCATTGATAGAGCTACCTCCGAATGTAAAGCTCACTAATAGCTTATGCCCTGTAGATCACAGGAACGAGACTCAATCAGACTTTATAATAGAAGAACCATAAATAGGGGTAGTCTCGCAAGTGAAGTGTTGTAGGAAGAGAGCGTCGAAAAGTCTCTAGGTACAAATTGCCCATTACCACGCGGCTGGAGACGAACAGTTAGCCAAAACTCTGAATAGTAAAATAAAAATCTTGAAACAGTATATTCCTTTGGTTAATTATGGAATATCAATATATAAACCTATATATCTTTAGCAATTTGCGGTCCTCATTTGCTTTCATGGAAACTTTGTCCCTTGTTTTGAAAAACTGAATTTAACTCAATTCGTTATCGAAGTATTAGTGAAGGTTATTGAAAGTTTGAATCATTTTGGATTGAATTATGTCTTAAACAACGTTGACTACCGAATTGATATTTTGCAGATCAAGATTATCAAACGTTTGACTTTCGATAATTAATAGTTTAATGAGTATTTATAGGTTCGAAGTCTTGAAAGTACCTATCAGATTTAAATTACGATATTCCTCTATCAACATCTAGATAGTTTTAGGGCTTGATAGATTATTCGTTGCCGGGCTCAATCTCGGTATTTTGGACAACTAGGGGTTTCCTCGTGATTACAACTCTTTAATCTTTTCTTGTTAAGTGTATATTAACATCCTTCGAGAAATTGCAAGGAACCAACAGTGATGTCAACATTCTATAATCCAATTTCTGGTGACAGCTAGAGATAGATAGTAAGCGAAGGCATTTGGAGCAAATCTGTGTGTCAAACTTTGATCATGTGACTTGAAATTCTAGTCTTCCGCTCGTCACGGGATTCTCTTCCTCATCACTGAGAAGTTTTTCTCTACCCACTTGAAGTCAAGAGAGCAAGTGATCAATCCAAAACTATGGAGTCTTCATTGATAAATTCAGATATCATCTCTGATACGAAAGTGCCATCGCAAATAAATCTGCCACCCGATGCAAAATTTATGACTCAAGATGAAATAGACACACATATATTTTTCATGCGTGAAGCTCTTGCCATGGTATTTTATCTAGTTATCTATTCGTTTAGCATCAATGTTGACATATTTGTAGGCAAATCTCGCTTTGAGCACCAATGAGACTCCAGTAGGTTGTGTACTTGTTGATCCGACCGTTAAGAAGGTCGTAGCTAGAGGAATGAATGCCACCAACAGGAGCTATAATGGGACAAGGCATGCAGAGTTTATTGCCATTGATGAACTATTATCTTCGAGCCCCAAGGTTGAACGTGGCGATGTGGATGAAAATAGAAGCGTCAAGAGAAAGAGAGGAGAGAGTGAAATTGAGTGCCACGACGAAAGAGTTGATGGGAGTGAAAATTCAAAACGTAGCTATGGGCCGGAAGATATGAAAAATCTGGATCTATACGTCACGATAGAACCATGTATAATGTGTGCCTCATTATTACAACAATTTGGAATACGAAAAGTATGGTATGGGGCGGTTAATGATAAATTTGGAGGCAATGGTGGAGTTTTGAACATTCATGTTGAAAATGGAAAATTCGATAGTAATGACGCCGCCGAAGACAAAGCGAAAGATAGCAACGATCAGACACTCGACGAAATGAGAACCGAGAAGCATGAGGGCGATTATGAGGTTAGTGGCGGATGGTTGCGAGAAGAAGCAATTGTTATTCTAAGGAGATTTTATGTCCAAGAGAATGGAAGGGGTAAATATTCTGATTGTATTTTCACTTTTTGACGAACTAGCAAAGCTAATATGCTACAGCGCCCGAGCCCAGAAATAAGAAAGAGAGAGTCTTGAAGTTAGAGGTGGAACCAATAATAGATTCGAGAGTAAAGGGTGATGAAACGAGTTGAACTTGAGGTCTTTCGGTCTACTGGGTGGCTTCTAAAATATAGACGGCGTATGGTTTGGAAACAATAGACAGTCGATATATACCCCGGGTAGTATATTATGAAAAGACATGATGCATATCACGCGAAAATTAAATATATAAACGTCATGTAAAACACTCACAATTTCACAACTCAGACTTACGACCGAAAAGTAAAGCGCATCATTTCAGTATCCCTATTTACAATCGTTCTTTTCGACTTGTTCGATTTCACCTCCAAAACATATTTTCCATAAGCGCCGCTTCATCACTACTTGCACTTCTAGTTTGACAGTTTCTTTCCCGAACTCTCGGCTTCCAACTCCCTCTCGGCTTGTTGGTAGTACTTGGCTGTATCAACTCCATGCTGGTTGTGGTTTACCATGTTAAACCAAGGCATAACATGCATCCAAACTCCTGCATATCTCGAGTTCCTCGATGCGACTCCTTGGATATATGGTGTAGTTGAGCTTTCACCATATAAAGACTCTCCCTTCTTAACTTTGTTCACCATTTCTCTCATATCCATTTCTTGTTCACGCTTGTTCTCCGTGAAACCGTAGAACCGCACTGTCATTGTAAATTAGCACATCCGAAGGAGTTCAAGTAAAGGCGCGGGAATAGAGCGGAGAATAGCGCGGGGAAGATATTGATATGAATACATACGTATAGAACGTTGGTAAAACATGAAGAAACCAGCTCCAGCACCAATAACTCCAGACAATCGCATGATTGGAGCAAATCCTCCTTTTCCAACGAGTGAAGGTGAAATTCGTTCCCACAATAACATCAAACCCGGCCCTGCGGTAGCCGTCGCTGCTCCAACCGCATAGTCCGATGGTCTTGCATAGCCAAGTACTCGTTTAATATGTCTGTATCATACTATCAGTATTTTGCCCCCTCTCGCGGTACTACTGGCGGGGTTATAGAACGTACGGGTCACTGTCGATGAGCTTGGGAGCAGTCAGTCGATGTGATTCTTGCGCAAAAGCTCTGCAGCAAAGTGATGAGAACTTACAGGATACTCGGTGTTGATTTTCTTTGAAGGCACGAATGGCCTTTGCTCGGTATTCGACATTTTGAAATGTACCAATTGCTTACAATTGGGATTCAGCGCACTGGTGAGGTCAATTCTTGATGGAGGTTCGATATGGAAACGCTAAATTGTGCATGGGCCAGGTCAGGATATTTCTGCCTGACTTAAATTGGTTTTTGCCTTACAACCCGTCGCGTCTTCCCTTATCGTAGACGCGTCTGACACAACGAATTTTGGATTTCCATGTGAATTCGGGCTATACTTAAATATTGAGGAAACGGAATTTACTGGACGTTGATCATTGATCCAGATACTTATAAAATGGATTCTCCACCACCAAGGCCTCTTCCCACCGAAACGCCCAATGCCGGTGGAAACGAGTTTGATGATCTAGACGACCTTTTCGATTACGATGCTGGAGATGCAAATGATCCTTTCAGCGACAATTACGTGGTTCCTGGAAGCAAAGATAAAGAGACAACCAAGAACTCAGAAAGAAATCCCAAAAGTGGTGCAGGACTTGGTATTGATGAGGAAATTGAGGTTACCAAAAAGCCTCGGGTTCCTCGAGTAAAACTTGATGAGCACAAGTATGTTCATTTTGTCTAATAGATAGATTTGGAGATACTAATATGGATTTTAAGACTTTTGTCTTCAGCAGGAATACCAAAATTACGGAAAAAAGCGGCAGATCATTTGAAGTTCAAGGGTAAAGGCCATGAGGTATGTATAGTAACAATTTTGTGGATATCAGCTTTAAACTCACAGAAATACAGTACTCAGATGCAGCTCGTCTGCTTGCATTTTACCAGCTCTGGCTTGATGATCTATTTCCGAAAGCTAAATTTGCTGACGCATTAGCTATGGTCGAAAAGCTGGGTCACAAAAAAATGATACAATCTGCGAGAATGGACTGGATTAATGAGGGGAAACCTAAGTCACCGGTCCACGAAGGCTCCCTATTTGATGAACCAGAATTACCTCCACGCGAAGACAATGAACGAGAGAAAACAGCCTCGAGGATAGCACCAATATTCGAAAGTGCAGCGAGCGAGAGACCTAAAACACCAGTTCCAAATCAAGATCCAGACTTCAATGATATGTATGATGCTACTCCAAAGAATGCGCGACAAAACCCAGCTGTACAATCTACTTCAATTTTTGGTGGCGGTAATGATAGTATATTTGGTCCCTCGAAAGTTATCACAGCTGGGGATGATGGGCCGCCAGACGATGATCTAGAGGCATTACTTGCAGAAGCAGAACAGGAAGGGGGCGATGACGAAATGTTAGATGATGATCTCGAAGCATTGCTTGCCGCAGATAACGACAATGCACCTCCTAGTCGACCTGCGAAACAAGATACAGGAAAATCTACACAAGCGGAGGAGGACGATTTGGATGCTATGGAAGCAATGATGGATATGGATGGGGGATGGTAAACAGGTTGCGGCTGGCGTTAGGGTGTACAATGGCAGCATTATGAGGCGTTGAGGTGAACTATTTCGTATGAAACTTTTTAATTCGGAATTGTATTCCAAAGAGATTATGCTCTCCGTAGTATAAGTAACCTACTAAACAACACGATTTGTATGATGTTAATTGAAGTGATTGGCAATGGTGGGTCTGATGTGGTGAGCAATTGGCTATGTCATTGAGCTGATCAAGTTGGATTGAATTGAATGTCAAACATAACAAAGATTGTAAAACACGTCTTCTTTGAATTTGTGAAGGGATTGTTCAAATCCTTTAAATTCCCAAGTGATAATAAATTGGAAACACCATCATTCAACTTTTGTCGCTGGTGAAGTGAAGAGCGGAGCCCAAAGTCCAAGAACCCCACCCCCACCATAATTTTGTAAAGCACGTACTGTACCTGAGAAGCTGCAGCTTCAGGAGCTATCTACTTACACAGCACTTCCAAGCTTTGTGGAAGATCTGTCAGTTAACCATGGCAGAAGGTCTAGTCGCAGCTTTAGATGATCTTCATCTCGAAACACAGGATGACTGGATTGACAGCATACTCGATGAGCAACGTCCAACAAAACGCATCAAGCAAAACCGCGACGAGCTTAAACAGGAGCTTGCACAGAAGTACCTAACGCCATCAACCACATTTTCTACAGAATGGTTAAATAAGCTTCAACAGTAAGTTTTACTCTCCCTTCATTATCTTCATACTGGGGCCCTAGTACATTTGTGTGCTTGACAAGATGCGCGAGACGTAAAGTATGGGTAGTTTCTTGGGCAATACTAACATCTATTCTTATTCAGGCGCTGGGACTCACCAGCAAATTATACAGATCTTTTTCAACTAGCTCCAACCCAGACACGTACAATCACACGGTTTACTAGAGAAGGTTTAGAAGGGCGGGTTACAGGTTACAAGGAAGTTACAGTACCAGCAAACAGTGCAACTGCTAAGAACTCTACATCTTTTATGAGAAAACCAGCAAATAAGGCAGATTTTGTCAGAGGTGCAGCAGGTTTCTTTCCATTCGCACCCGGAGGATTAGATGCTGTAGTGGCTGCGGCTGCTCTGGACGAAGAGGTCGGTAAAAACGATAATACAGTACCTGAAAAAAAGAGTCTAGAAAGAATCATAAACTTTGGTGGCGAGGATGGGCTATTAAGCGTGCCACCGGGATTTACTAGGGGGCTGAAGTTTGAGAAGAAGGGAGGAGATGATGAGAAAGAGGCTGAAGACGTGAAGAATGTCCTGGAGGAAGAGCCAGCCGAGGAAGTGTCTGCAAATGGAGCAGATGGTGCCATGAAGGATGAAGCTTCTTCGGAAAGCTCAGACGAAGAAGAAGATGATATTGATTCAATGTTGCCAGTCGAGTATCCGGCACTGGAGCCCCATGGTACACTAGCAGCCTCAAGCGCAAAGAGAAGTGGGAAAGAATGGGCACATATGGTTGATGTCAAGAGAGACATTCCAAATTTCAGAGAATTGGTTCCTGACATGGCAAGAGATTGGCCGTTCGAACTGGACACTTTTCAAAAGGAAGCAGTTTATCATTTGGAAAGCGGAGATTCAGTTTTTGTTGCTGCTCATACTTCAGCAGGTAAAACAGTAGTAGCAGAATATGCTATTGCTCTTGCCGCTAAACATATGACCAAGGCAATTTATACATCTCCGATCAAAGCATTGAGTAATCAGAAATTCCGAGATTTCCGACAAGTTTTCGACGAAGTTGGTATTCTTACGGGAGATGTGCAGATCAACCCTGAGGCGAGCTGTCTTATCATGACCACAGAGATTTTAAGAAGTATGCTTTACAGGGGCGCTGATTTAATCAGAGATGTGGAATTCGTTATTTTCGATGAAGTGCATTACGTTAACGATCTAGAGAGAGGAGTGGTTTGGGAAGAAGTTATCATCATGTTACCAGAACATGTAACATTAATTTTGCTGTCCGCAACTGTTCCTAACACCTACGAATTTGCATCCTGGGTTGGAAGAACTAAAAAGAAAGATATCTATGTCATTTCAACCCCGAAGAGACCGGTTCCACTAGAACATTACCTTTGGGCAGATAAAGGCATGCACAAGATTGTGGATGCAGAAAAGAAGTTCATCGAGAAGGGTTGGAAGTCCGCAAACGATGCATTATCTGGAAGAGATAAAGTAAAGGCTCTCCCTCCACCAGAACCCTCAAATGCTCGTGGGGGAGGAAACCAAAGAGGCAGAGGTCAAGGTCAGAGTGGGCGTGGCGGTGCACAACGTGGAGGTGGTCAACAACGTGGAGGGGCACAACGTGGAGGTGGTCGTGGTGGTAGTGGACCACCTCGTGCTAGTCATAATCCAGGACATATGGGACGTGGTGGTAGACCTGGAGGCCGAACAACAGCTGCTCAAGACAAGACATTATGGGTACATCTGGTTCAATTTCTCAAAAAAGAAAACTTACTCCCAGCATGTATTTTCGTCTTTTCCAAAAAGAGATGCGAAGAAAATGCAGATGCATTGAGTAATCAAGACTTCTGTACGGCGACTGAAAAGAGTGCGATACACATGACAATTGAAAAATCAATTGCTCGACTGAAGCCAGAGGACCGACAACTACCACAAATCATTCGATTACGAGATCTACTTGGACGAGGTATTGCTGTTCACCATGGTGGTCTTCTACCTATTGTGAAGGAAATTGTTGAGATGCTATTCGCACAAACCTTAGTTAAAGTGCTTTTCGCCACAGAAACATTTGCCATGGGATTAAATTTGCCAACCCGAACAGTTGTCTTCTCCGGATATCGCAAGCACGATGGACAATCTTTCCGTGATCTATTGCCTGGAGAGTATACTCAAATGGCTGGTAGAGCAGGTCGTCGTGGATTAGATACTGTAGGGTCGGTTATAATTGTTGCGCCGGGAGGGGGTGAAGCTCCACCCGTTACTGAACTTCGACAAATGATCCTCGGAGAACCGTCAAAACTTCGCTCCCAATTCAGATTGACGTACAACATGATACTTAATCTCTTGCGAGTTGAGGCATTGAAAATCGAGGAGATGATTAAAAGAAGTTTTAGTGAACATGCTACCCAACAACTTCTACCAGAGCACGAAAAGGCAGTCAAATTGTCCGAAGCAGACCTAGCTAAGATCACCAGAGAACCTTGCGATGTTTGTGAACACGATTTAGATAATTGCCATGAAGCAACTCAGACTTACAAGCAACTTACTCGTGATGTTCATATTGGATCACTTGCAACTGCTATTGGTCGTCGAATGTTCGTCAAAGGTCGATTGGTAGTTTACCACAAGGATGGTGTTCGCACACCCGGTATTCTTGTTCGTGATGGTGCTACGGATGTGAATGGTCTATCTGTCCATATTCTCGAAATCAGAACAAGACGAGATCAATGGGATACAACTGATTTGTTGCCATTCCTACCCAAGTTCCGAGGAACATTCACTAAACTTCCAAATCTCAAGAAGCACATTTCTACCAAGACTTGCTATGTTTCTGTTGATGATTTGGAGTGCGTCACGAACACAACTTTGAAGGGGGTAGTTCCTGAAATATATAAAGGCGGTGAATCTTATGAGAGCGCTAAACAGATTCTTTTCAATTTGTGTTCATCGTGGGAAAGTGATATATGGGATGAATTGGACTGGTCTAAGATCAAGGTTCTCCAATTGAGGGAAAACCTTGTAAAGCGTGCGGAACAAGCTACCATCGCCCAAGAAGCTAATTGCTTGCAATGTCCCTCATTTTTGAAACATGTAGGTTTCCCTTCAAGTCTTTGGTTGTATCATACAACATGTACTAATAAATTTACCCTCAGTTCGCAATGTGTCATGATCAATGGCTAATTCAAGCCAATATCATTCAACTTCGCCAACTTATGTCTGACAACAATCTTCAACTATTACCCGACTACGAACAACGAATCCAAGTCCTCAAAGATCTAGACTTTATCGATGACGCCTCTCGCGTTCAACTTAAGGGAAAGGTCGCTTGCGAGATACACTCCGCAGATGAATTAATCCTCACAGAACTGATTCTTGACAACGTACTCTCGGCGTACACGCCAGAGGAAATTGTCTCTCTTCTTAGCGCCTTCATTTTCCAAGAAAAAACAACCATCGTCCCAACTCTTTCTAGCTCCTTAGAATCCGGGAAAATCAAAATCCTCGAACTCTCAAAGAAGATCACAGATATGCAAATATTACATCAAGTCATTCAACCAACATCCGAATCCAATGATTTTGAAGCCCATCCTGAGCGTTTTGGACTCATGGAAGTCGTATATGAATGGGCGCGTGGAATGAGTTTCAAGAATATTACAATGCTGACAGATGTACTTGAAGGTACTATTGTGAGAGTCATCACGAGATTAGATGAAACTTGTAGGGAGGTCAGAAATGCGGCTAGAATTATTGGTGATCCTGAGTTGTTTCAAAAAATGCAAACCTGTCAAGAGATCATCAAAAGGGATATTACAGCCGTGGCTAGTTTGTACATGTAGATGGGTGGTTTTATGGTTATGGATGAGTTAAACGATCGTGAGAATACCAGAGCATTGCCTGTATGTTACTATACCTATGGAGTTATGAAGTAATCAGGAAATGAAGAAATAAATTTTGATAATTTTGATCATTTCAGACGCATGCGTGACGTACAATTGGAGTCTAGATCTGGATTATCAGACTCCGACGAAAGAAAAGTTCCCGGGGTGAATACCATGCATTGGAGAAGTTTTGTTGCATATCTCATTATTCTGGCAGGGGCTTGGGAAAAGGATCGAATGCATGGAATGGAGAACTTCTATTCGAGTTTTCTATGGCGTTAATGCTTCTTGTGTTTCATCAGATGTACATTTTTATTGTCATTTGCATATTGTTATGGTAGTCCAGTACCGATAGTATGATCTCTCTGAACACAGGTACTTCAGTACCAAACCAAACATTGATATGACAACCTTTCATCACTTTCATGTATTGGCGGTCGGAGATGGAATTTTCCTTGTAAGTAACATTTGATCTATTTTCAGATTGCAGAGGAATCTGTTATGTTATTATATCTTCTCTATGTTTTAAAGACATTCTTATTAATGCCTATCGATACATGCTACTGTCAGTGGTACTCATCTCATGTATGACATGGCAGGGTTTAAAGTTAAGTCTGATGTATATATTAAATTGGTAAATTCTTAGTCCAAAGCACTAAGTACATCTAATCGAAGAGTTCGTTTATGAATTCATGTATTCATTCTGCCCTCCTATTCATCTTCACATCATGTGATGAATATGAGAATAACCATGTATCCGAATGAACGGAACTCATGATTTAAAACTTTCAGCGCATGCCGGTGCTTTCTTTCCCTTGTAACTTTTCCAGTTTCTAATGCATTCCCCATACCAGGCCTTTCCAATTCTTGTCCCCAAACTCCATCTTTGCGTTTGCAAAGAAATTGAATTCCCTATGATCCCCTGTAATTCATGCATGCCGTGCTAGTATTCCATCCCGTATTCATCGTTTTTCCAGTCCAATTACCCCTCCTTAAACCCGGTACGTAATCATGAATATTCTCTCAATTATCATTCATTCCCTAATAATCCCCAGTTATCTATCGCTTTCCCCTCCATAACTAAATCATTAACTCCTTCGATCTTTCCTCCCACCCCCTCTAAATCTAATACCTCAACCCGCTTCATCCACGTTTCTGGCCATATCAGATAAACCCCATGAATATCTCTCATATGAGCTTGCCACTCTTCATCAAACAGCGTTTCGCGGTTATAGCATGGCACTTGTTCGCCAGTAGCTTGGGATAATGACTTACAATAGTCGAGGATGGCGAAACCTTCCGAGGGGGTGATGACGGTCCATTCGAATTTTGTACGGAGAGCGTGAGAGCGAAGAGAGGAGAAGGGATCGCTGATGGCGTGTGTTGAAGAGCCTTGGGCTAGGGAACGATAGTTGGAGAGGGCTGAGGTACTGCTTGGACTTGGGATTGTAGAGTAGGATAACCCGCTGGTACTGGATGGGGATCGATGAGAGGGGTATGTATCGTAGCTTGAGGTTGAAGTTGTTGAGGGTCGTTGAGCTATACTTTTATAGTGTGATGGTGAAGGAGTGAGAGATGTTGGAGAGTAGGATGAATAAGAAGGCGTATGTGATGAGTATGTGAGTTGAGGATGTTCATCCTCCAGAGGTGTTATGTTGCCATGTGATGAGTAATGTGACGTAGACCCTGATCTTTCATGTGAAAATTTGTGAGTTGGTACTTCTCTACACGATTGGTTAGCAAAAGATGTACAATTATCAGGGGGGAAAGTCCCCCAGAATAGAATATCTTACAATCTTCCTCTTCCACTAGCAGCCTCCGCTATCGTCAAATTAAGTCCTGCATTTTTGATATGAACAGAAACATGTTTCCTCAATTTTGCAGCTGTATCCGTTTCTTTCATACAAAAGCCACAAACACTTTCACATTTCGCTATCCTCAATACACCCGTCGTATTCCAAGGAGGATGTGTGTGTCCTCTACTACATGTAGTTGGTGGAAGAGAGCTTTCCCTATCCATTCTTCTTGGCAACGAACTCTCTCGTTCCGTTCTTCTCGACTGATGACTAACTGAAGGCTTTATATCGTTTCCTTGACTATGACTATGGCGAAAAATTCGAGTGTGGATCGTGGTCACCATTGAGACGCTTTGATATGAAAATGTGAATGGAATTTGGAATTTGAATCGTAGAATTGTGTTGTGAACTTGTTTCCCGAAAAGCGCTGGTAGGCCGTGGTATACGATGTAGTGATCTGACGATGATGAAGAAAAAGCAAATAAAATCCCGAGAATGCTTTGATGAGAAATGACAAATTTTCCGAGTTCGATATATTATGGGAATTCGATCCTTTGAATATTGCTTGAGCAATGTAAATTCCAAGCGAGCGATGAATGAAGTTGAAGTTTAATTTACTTAATGTGGTCGAACTCCCGACACTCGTTTCATATAAAAAGTTGCCAACGTAGATATGAATGAAACACCAAAAGGAAAAGCATCCATTCTTATAAAAATATATGAAGCCTTCAAATTCAAAGCCAATAAATAATGATAGGGAGAAAGTAATAAGCTTAAGAAGATCTTCATGAAAGTATGATCGATCAGTGGGGATAAGTAGATTATTATTATATTGCAGCTGGTATTACTGTTATTATTAGTATTATTTATTTTATTTTCTCGAATAACATTAATACTTCAATCAAAAGGGTACAGATGACACTTCATGGCCATGGGACACCAGGGACGGTATGGTATATTTGCTTAGCTTAGTAGGTATTAGGTTGTGGTTGCGGTTACGGTTTGTGCACATACGATGCGGCGATAGTATTAGGCAGTCTCGAAATCGAAATCGAAGTTACTCGATTGGGAAATAATCGCGAAGTTTGAATTGGGTGTGAACCGGTTTCAAAAGTTGCGATTGGTTGAAAGGGGCTCGAGATGGGGTCACAAATGTAAGACTAGTGAGCATTTTTGGTACGAGCGAAGCGAGGAAGCTTGGATGGAAGGACATTTAGGCCGAGCCGCACACGTGGGATGGCATGGCAGCGTGGGATTTCAAGCGATGCGTACCCAGGTATAGTTGGTACCAGTCAGTGTCCTGTGAGTGGAACTGAAGCGGATATGCGTGGGTAAAAAGATGAAAAGTGCCAGAGACTAAGATCGAGATGCGAGACCGAAATGTTAAAAAAGTGGAGTGCTTGTACGAATGGATGGGATGTTTGCGAGTCTAATCGGCATTAGTTTTGGGTGTGGGGTCCTATACTGTTGGAATATGGAAAGTTTGCGAAAAAAAAAGAAAGAATATTAGAAGACGGGTAGGCTAAAGATATTAGTTTCTCGTGGTTCATCTGATTAGTTAATGTATGACAGAGGTTTTGATACCTAGGTAGCTCGCAGAGTACTTTGATATTGTAACAGTTAGAAGCATCAATACAACACGGGCTCTGGACAATTAGGCAAGTAATGCCGTCACCGGTGACAGTACGAGACTTCTTACTATATGGTAACTATTCATTCGTATTCAGGATCGGATGGGTCTGGGAAAGTGTTTTTGCAGTGCTTGATAACGGTCTTCGGAGTAACGAGCCCCCGCAGAAATAGACAGGGAAAATCTTCCTCTTTCTGGGGAGAGATATTCAGTCAATATAAAGTTCACATGAGGTAAGCTGTGACGAAGTAAATCAAACGAGACAAGGGGGTAACGAGGGATAACGAGCATGATAGCAGAATTTACTACGGTGTAAGTTAACATACGTTAAATGAACTTCAATAAGGTTTACACACCCAGGCATGGATTACTACAAGTAAGGGTATACGAGCTACTTCCTAGGTATCCAGCAGGGTGGCCATGTGAGATGACAGATGATCGCCGGGAAGGAAGATGAGATGGCTGCCACGAATCCATGATTCACTCAAAAGAGTAGAAAGTCACGAAACTAATGTCTATGATCATTCGATAGTTCATTGGATAGGCTTAACCAGGGGCTATTCATCCATGGAATATTCGAAAGAGCCAAGAGTACAAACGACTAATCAGCAATTCACGTATTGAAAAGTTGTATCGACGTTTGAAACAATGATGAGAGACAACGAACATTCGCCGATTAATCCTTTTCTAGAATAACGGTTGGAAGGCCGAGGCCGGGGTCTAAAGATAACATGGCTAAAATCCTAGACTCCGAATTTTAGGCGGACCATGATTATCGTAACCGTGGCACTGGAACGCTGAAAGTCCATTATATTTCCATATTTCCATATTTCCAATAAATTCCCACCGGTATTTCTACCCAAGAACCGCAAACCAAACACCAAAGGTCATACAACATGCAATACCTAGCCAGGTGTATTCCGATGTAAAAATAGCCTGAATACGATTGACCATGAAGATCGAGATGGGATGAGGCTTGCACAAAACACACATCAAGATGCTAATGTGTCCACGTCAACATTGACGTCCGAAAGTTTATCAATGGTTGGAACAATGTGAACCCATGTACTGTGTAACTGTCGTCGACAAATCGCATCTTCAAATGAAGATTTGGGGGGAAGTTCGACAAACAGACAGATGTACGATAGCTCGCTACGGCACAATCTAATGCATGTCATAATGTCAGAGTGACTAGTTAGATGTCATTGGACGAGTAGTGAAGAACAGCTGACTTTTTAGTCCTTGACAGTGCTTACAACTCCAAGCCTTTGCGGCTTGTCGTTCCAACCATCGCCCGTCACTATCACTGTCACTAATAAGTATCGCTACAAAAGAGCGGATTTAGAAGGTGGGACACATTGACGTCCGAGGTTTAGAGTTTTCTGCCACCAAATATAGGCGGGAAGGGGTGTATATTGATTGATTGAAAGCTTCTTCAATATTCTCCTTTTCAGCAGAAGAGTTAATGCTTGTTTTTCATATTCTCCGGCCCTTCTGATTCGTAGCAAGACTGGTTGATAAGCTCACCACCTAGTTCCAATAGATTCATATATTGAAAACATTTGTATTGCCAAAAGGATTTCTAATGATATCATTTTGCCTAGTGTATTGAAATATAAATGACATGGAAAGTACATTCGATTTCTGTAGTAGAATGATTACTTTTTCGAATTGATATCGAAATTTGAACAGAGTGCATATTTTGGAATCCCAATTTTTCCGTTCCGAACCCAGATACAATTTCCCAACTTCCTCCCCCTCACAATTTTACAACAATCTCGCAAAACAAATATATCAGCATACGGACGGAACTGCAATCGTGGAGGCACGGGACGGGAGGGGACATAACTCACTCATATCTCCACAAGTCAAATGGAGAGAAGAGACATCGGCACACTAAAAACACACTTGGGGGACGGAAGATGCGATTCGATGGTTCTTCGTGGTAGCTATAGGCCCTGACATCAAATCAATAAGCAGCATAGCCAATGATTCCCAAACCCTTTACTATATAAACTCTCTATTCGTCGCCACACATGCATCTTGAGACTCGGAATGTGATGATCGCTATTCGAAATTGTTGCTACATACAGTGGCTGTTTGCTTGCTGAAGAGCGGTATAGTTAATGAGACACTCTCGTCGCGACTTGCTTTTTGGGTGATTCGTGAAGCTCCCCGCAACTCACAGGCGAATGAACTAGCATTGGGTCTAGAATTCGGGGAGCTTTACTTTATGCTGCAGATTGAAATGCCTCGGTGTTTGTTTTAACTGGTACAATGTCAGATCTTATCTTACTCCTCGCCGCAATGATGGTAAGTGCAATGGATCGAGGCTTTTTGGATTGAAAGAAATGTTTGTCTACAAGGCATCGTACCGAAGGAAATTACAACCTGAGGAGCTTTTCTCCTACTTTGATTATAGGGGTAGGAAGATAGTTATTCTAGTCTTTGGTCTTTCTCTAGGCTCTTCATAACGTTACATATCGGGGAGCAACGTTTGAGTTACTAGGTATTTCTCCAATCTTTCCCCATACCCTTCCCCATACCCTTCCCCCTTCATTTCATTCCGCACGATTCACACAAGTACATCTCGCAGCAAATTTACGTTCAATATACATCTAACCGAATCCCATCTCATGATTCGTCTCCTTCAATATGCATGCTGACAGTCAGCCCTAATCGTTCAGGCCATCAGCATCAGCACATTCTCTCAGCCCTGTGAAAGACTAAATAACCCGCCATACCGAATCTTTTCCATAACCACAGCTTACGGTATTGTCTTCTCGCGTTTTCTAGACTCATTTGAGATAGAGTAGCAGGTCATAGGTAGGTCAAGCAAGATGATGTGGTGCTTACGGTAGTTTTGTGGTGCCGGGAGTGGAGTGGGAGAGCAATATTTCGTTGGCCTATGAATGAGGATATCTTCAACGCCAAAAGAATGAGAAATATCGTCGCCGTATATTTCCTAGATACTGTCTTCTTCTCCCCAAGTTGTGTATCCAGATTCAAGACAGAACCCCATGAATCGTGTGTAAGAATTATTGGACTTGTGCTGGAGCTACGATGGAAGAGGTCAACCGTATATTGCCCAACCAGCACTTTCATTGGCTGCAACACAGATCAACGGATTGTAGTAATTGGTGCTTGTGAGAAGATCTCCACAAGTTTCAGGCTTTGAGTCGTAAGGTTTAGGGGACACAAGGAAATAGCCATTGTCTGGCCATTCCTCCATTTTACCTTGACCAATGGTATGAAGTAAAGATGATTGAGGAGAGGGGAGACAATGAGAGGAGGGAGGAGGGAGGAAGGCACGAGAGGGGAGGAATAGAATGAAAATGGAGATGATGAAGAATCGAAAGAATGAAAAAAGTAGGAGGACGTACCAGACTGCAGACTACGGACTATAATCGTACGTCAAAGGTTCCCTAGTCTCCTGGATGAACACAGGATTGTGTGATATGATTGGCTCTAAGGGAAGGTGCCGAGGTTCTAATAATTCTATCGGTATAGCTGCATGTATAGCTGCATATTTCCTCTCGATACCTAGTAGCTTCCCTCAACCCACCACGCCTCGATCCTTCCATCGATTCCTTCGATTCTATTCTTAAATTTCATTACAGGGCAGTATATCGCATCTCTCACAGTCAGTTCACCAAGTACTTTTGGTTGCCTTCCTTGAAACAATTTGGTGGTTCCTTCTACTCGTCATACTATACACAAGAAAGGGGATTATCATTATCATTGGCGAATCTAGAGAAATTTTGAGATCCCCGGGTGAATGATGTTCCCCCTCATCTCACACATTCTTCGGCGCCTGAGCAGACTACACTCATCTAATACATACATACATACAATCTGCATCTCAAGGTCTCAGAGGCTCAAAGGCTCAAAGGCTCAAGAGCTCAGGGTCTCAAAGTCTCAAACAACTACTACCTACCTACTTAATATAATTCATGACCAACTCACCGAAATCGTACAACCTCGTGTTGTGTGTTCTTGTGTTATAAATTCTGCCTATTAATTCATTTTATTCCAATCATCGGAGATATCTTTAACAATTCTCAGACAATCTTCACTTTGATCTTTGAATTGCTCTGATCTTCCTGATCTGATCTGATTTTACCATTTTTAATTTATCCTTGTGCAATTCTCACTCTCACACCCACACACACACATCCCCCCCCCTCTCTCTCCTTAACCGCCCATTCTTGATTCTGTTATTTGACCATAAAACGAAGAAACCTCCGAGTGAATCCTAGATAAATTCCGACCTGTTGCATCGCGGCGCCGTTTGGAATCGCAAGGGGGATAAAGTATTCTTGGAAAAATATCTCCCAAAGAAATGCAGACAACCCTTCGATCATAACAGTCATGGCAGATGCGACGGAGACTGGAATTAAAGTGAGGCAGCGTCGTGCAAGTCGTCCAAAAGTAAAGACAGGATGTAATAATTGCAAGTAAGTTCCTTGGGAGGTTTCTTTTCTTTTTCCATACTATTTTAGCAATTCTGGGGTTCCCGTGTGGAATTTCCCCGCGGCCTACACTATGTGATGATGGTGGTAGCAAGGCAATCAATCTTTGGCTAATTCATGGAACTTTCTTCTTTTATTAGGAATCGAAGAGTGAAATGCGATGAAACGAGACCTGCATGTACAAAATGTGTGAGATCGGGGAGACGATGTGATGGTTACCCAGCGTACAATCCGAGAAATAGAAATGCCAATAATACTCTACCAATTGCTCCTCGACCGAGCAATGCTGGCTTGGAATCGCATTCAATACCAGCCAACAATACCATAATAACAACGACTTTGCCTGGTTCGACAGCACTCATTCCTAGGAAAACATCACGTATCGTCAGTAAATCGAGATCTATCGGTCCATTATCACCTACCACACCATCAACCATCAATTCCATCGAAATTGATTCCGAGATATTTCGACCACCCACTCTCGGTCTTCCATTCGACGCAAAGGAAGGTCAGTATTTCCAAGTCTTCCGCACCCATACGGCCAGCGAATTATCTGGATTCTTTGATTCAGAATTCTGGACGCGTAGTGTTCTTCAAGAATCGCATTCTGAAGCATCTATACGTCATGCCGTTGTGGCTCTTGGAGCTCTCTACAAAACATTGGAAAAAGTCGCAGAATCACCTCCGAGTTCTCCTACGTCTTCTTCAAATCAAGGTCCTTCAAGCAGCGATTCCGCGCCTACTCATTGGAGTTTCGCTTGGGAACAGTATGGAAAAGCAGTTACGCGCATGCGCCAGAGTATTTCGAATAATGAAGTTCGATCTCAACGAACGGTTTTAATATCTAGTGTTTTATTCACTTGTTTTCAATCGTTTGTGGGGGATCATAAGTCTGCTATTAGACAAGTACAAGTAGGCTTAGGAGTGATGGAAAAACAACGCAGGGAAAGAAAGAAACCATATATCGAGCGCGAAGATGAAATTGTGGAAGAAGAGTTGGGACAAATGTTTACACGCATGGCTATTCAAGCCAAATCATACGACATGGCGTTTCATTTTCCAGCTCCATGGGTTATCCGTCTCTCTACCAATCCAAGTATCGCTAATCCCGTATCATCACAATCCGGACCGCCCTCTCCTTCAACAACTAGCTCTCCGACGAATCTCGATTGGAGACATCACGTTTCTCGAGATCCTAGCTTGGTAAATCCACCCAGTCCATCCGATAGTTCTGCTGGCACAACCGCCTCAATCGAAGCACCCATTCCTGAAAGCTTTCCAAGTATTCAAGAGGCAAGATTAGTACTCGATGCTTTATGTGAAAGAATCATGAGATATAATGAGGAACTAGTAGGTTTCTATACCGTGTCCAATAATATTCTTCCTGCCTCTATAAAATCCAACGGATACGGTTTCGGTCGTTCTCTCGAACAATGGCAAACGACATTCGCTCCTCTTCTTGCCAAACGCCGTGCGCCTGGTACTTCCAATATCGAGAGAGCCGGTATCATCGTTCTTCAAATGACATGTGTCATGACACGAATTCTGGTCTTTACTGCATTTTCCGCCAACGAAATGGATTTTGATCAATTTCTTCCTAAATTTACGGAGATCAACGAATTGGCCAAGGAACTGATCGTAGATGAAGAATTAGCGTTGGCACAAGCAAGATGTGGAGCGGCTTGTAAACACGTCAATTCTAGTTCGGGAATTAAAAGAGGAATGAGAACGCCATTTGGTGTTAAGGTTACGAGTTCTTCTTCAAGTCCTGGCCTTGATGGAAAGCATTCACATGAAACTTATTCGCATATTAAACCCTCCTTTGCACTTGATCTTGGTATCATTCCCCCACTATTCGTCGTGGCGACGAAATCAAGAGATAGAAGATTGAGAAGAGAAGCGATTAGTCTTTTGACGTCGAGTCATAGGAGAGAAGGAATGTGGGATTCGAGACTTTGTGCGGGAGTTGGAAATTGGATTATGAATGTCGAGGAAGAGGGGTTGGATCCATATGTTAAGGGTGAGGAATCGGAAAAGCAATTGGTGCCGGATGAGAAGAGGGTGATGGTTATGGAGATGTGGTTTAATCTCGAGAGGAGGTGGGCGATGTTGAGGTGTGGGACTAGGGGGGTGAAGAAGGGAGATTTTGATGCTAGGGCGAGGGAAACGCCGGTGTCCTGGTAGGGCGTGCTGCGGTTTGGAGAACTTGAGAAATCAAGGTTTGAGCGGGGAACGGAGAAAGAAGTCAAGGAGTGGCGGTTGTATGATAGTGTACATACATGCTTTTCCAAGGCGTCCGGTATGGATTGGGTGGGATGGAATGGGGTCAAATGTATTTGGAACTTGGGGTTGAGGGTTGGGGGATGGGGAATGAGTGAACAGAACTGCATAGCAGGGAGATACTTTTGATTGGTACGGTAGGATTAGGACTTTGCCCCTTGAAGGCGGATGGGGGGAGTATTAATGGATGAATGGATGGATATACACATCCATACTTTTATTGATAGCTACCTAGATAAATAAATCATGGTTGAAGAAATGCAATGAAATAGGAGGAGGAAATCTTGTGTTAGTTGGGTATTAGACAGGGAGATAGGTAGGTGGGTGGGTGGGAAGGATGAAGACGGACTAAAATGGATGGATGCATGGATGGATTTGGGCATGGTGGATGGGCATGGTATGGTATGGAATAATGATCGGGGCTAGGTGGGGGCTGGCTGAATGTGTGAGTTCATGGTTAGATGAGTTGTAGTTTGATTATTGATTATTGATTATTGAATATTGAATATTGAATATTGAATATTGAATTGTAATACGTAAATAAAGATAACAAATAAATAAACAAGTCTTGTAATATATACATATATATACATATATATTGTGGATGGGGAAAGGATTTCATAGGTGTATTTGATTAATGGAATAATGTTTGAAGTTCATTTCTTTCTTTCATTTGTTCATTTTTTTCATTGATAATACATAGTATAGTATAGTAATTGCCATTTCATCCATATGCCATGTGCCAGATGCTAGTCCCCAATTCCAATTCCAGTCATTTCGTATATGTCTTTCTATCCTTTTTAGATAGCCATAGCCATGACCGCCTTCAATAAAATGCAAGAGAAAAGAGAGAGAAAAAACTTTGTAAAAAAAACTCATCAATCATCAGAGTATTCCGTCGTCCTCCTCCTCTCCCCTTTATCCGCATCCGAATCTCTCCTCCCCATTTCACTTTCCACACAACTTCCTCTCCTTTCCCTCCCCTCTTTCTCTCTCTTCTTGAGCACCTGCGGACTCTCTTCTCTCCTCGCGGGCGGATCCGGCACCGCGGGTTTCCCAATCTTGCGCGGACTATTCGCGATATTTTTTTCGCGCTTGCGGAGACGATCGAATTTTGTGCGGGCGTGAAAGAGGGCGTCTGTGATTTTGCGATGGTTGCCGGTTCTGCGGGCGGCTTCTTGGAGGGCGGTTTTGCCGGCTTTGTTTTCGAGGAAGAAGAGTTCGTGGGAGGTGTTTTTGTGGGCGAGGATTTGCGAGATGATTTTAGGGGTGGAGAAGAGGGCGGCGTGGTGGAGGATGGAGTTTCCTTCGCGGGTGAGGAGGGTGAGGGTGCGGGTTTTGAGGAGGAGGTAGGTTATGAGACGGTCGCTGTTGATGGGGAAGTTGTGGAGAGATTTGCGGAGGGCGAGGTGGAGCGGGGTTTCGCCGAGGGGTTGGGAGCGGATGTGGAAATTGGTGGGGGGCATGGCGTCTCCGATTAGCTCGATGATCTGGCAGCCTGAGATGGTGTTGCCGTGGTTTTCGATGAGGTGGTGGAGGGTGGGGAGGGGGAATTGAATGGAGCAGGGGGCTTGGAGGTCGAGGAGGTGGCGGATTACGAGGGGATTTTCGTCTTTGATGCTGTCTGAGAGGACTTGTTTGAATTTTTGGAAGGCAGCGTCTTTGTAGTTGCATTTTAGATAGATTTCTTGGAAGAGACTGGATCGACGATAGTCAATAGCTAGATCGAGAGGAGTGGAACCGATTTGATCTCCGTCGTCGAGGTTTGCTCCAGCTGCTATTAGGGTTTTGGAGAGAGATAATGATTTCTGACATATCGCGAGATGGATGGGAGCCACGTGTCGATCGTTAAGTAAAGAGATGAATCCTGGCCGACTAGTCATTTGAGACACGAGGAAATTTCCTATCTCATGATGTCCGTAACCGCAAGCCCAATGAAGGAGAGTATCATTATGGCCCGCACCCGTTGATAGTGTTTGAAAAACGTTGACTCCATTTTCCAAGAACTTTTTAATAACTGGAAGTGCTTCAGCTATTTCTGTAGCTAGGAATATTGGCGGGTGTCCTGATCCATTGGCATTGTAGTTAAGATCTCCACCTCGTGCTTTCACAGCATCAATGATCGGTATCAAAGCCCCTATCTTACTCTTAACCAATGCATAAACCAACGCTGATTGATTCGTCGAGTTGATAGCCAAAACGTCTGCACCACTTTGAAGTAAAAAATCAATCAGTCCATGTTGTTCTGCTGCGACAGCGGAGTGTAAGACTGTATTCCCTGCCCAGTCACGTGAATTGATATCGAGACCTTTGGCATTGAACATCTTCAAGAGTTTTTCATGACCAACTGCGGCTAAGAGATGTAACCAAGTAGCACCATTTCTTTCTCTTCCTCCAAAACGAGTTTGTGCCCATCCCAGCGATCGATTGTTGAAATAATCCATTACATATTCGGATTCCCAATGAGGAGCACTCAACCATAAACGTCGTTGAGAAACGTAGCTGCGACCTCGACTGTACACCCATATTGATCTTGCTCTAGGTTCCGGCTCATTGTCAATAGCGGGACGAAAGTGACGACGGAAAGCTTTCTGATAGAGAAGGAATGTTAGGATTTTCGCATGGCGTTTGGAGGTCTTGATCAAGGCGTTGAGTGGAGCTCTTCGGAGGTGGTCGCCAATACATTGGATTAGTTCTGGTGGAAGGTGATTGATGTCCATGGTTCAAGGAGGTTTTGTGAAAGTATTGATGAAAGGGTATTGACACAGGGCAGTTGAATACTGCATCAAGACTCGATTTGATGGATATGTTAAATTAATCTTCGATATCAAAGTAAAATTGTTTAAAGTACGGTTCTATTTTCAGTGATTTGCCGTATTGCTTTTTATGTCCATAGTCCGATCCGAACCACTTGGGGTGAAGGTTGAGGGACGATGATTTAGATGTCAGGTGAGTGAGGTATGTTTGGGTTGAAAGTTCAAAGTTTGCCCCTGATTCGGAGTAGGAGTTAGGTTGAAGAAAAAGCAAGTTCAAGTCGATACTCAGATGCTTTGAATGTTCATGTGAGGTCGACAATCAGATGTTTTGAATGTTCAATTTTAGATTCGATAATCGATAATCGAACACTGTTTTATATTAGGCGTGGTTTGGGGAGGAGGGAGGGAGGGTTTCAATATATAAGAATCAATGACAAATTGGCCAGAGACGACGTGTATATCAATCAAGAAGGAAGGAGGTATGATTGGAGTGAAGTCGATGTGAAGAAAGAAATATAATGAGGCTGGATATCTATCAAATCGAGGTAACTCTCGTAGATGTTGAAGAATTGGAGACCGAAAGCTGTTACAACAAGGCTTTTCCCGGAAAGAATGATTCACTTTGTATTTGGAACTTTGTATCTGTATTTGACTCGAACATACGGCGCGGTAATCAATTTCTAGAGTATGATAGATGATGTTTGATCCCTCGATATATCTTGACAATTCTTATGCATCCCTATCGTGCGAAGTATACGTATAAGAAATGTTCTTTTGGTAAGGTTGGGTTCATCAGTCAAGTATGGATGTAGGCACAGTAGAAGAACAACACATTTCAGCCGAAGGATACCGAATCCGAGAATCTTCTTCTTGTTTGAATGGTACATGGTGCGTACTAGATATGTATGTAGGTAATATATATGGGATCCGTGTTCTAGAAAAGCAACTGACAACAGAGCAAATATAAATTGTCGAGTCACACGATATGTAATACTTGCATATGCAACATTGGAAGAAGTCTGAGGCTTCTCCAAGATCCTATTTGTTCGTCGGTGTTGTAAGGTTGTCATAATTGCCATGGCTGTCATGATTGTCATCACTGGTCATACAATCTGTGGGCTAGAATTGGTCGAGAGTAGGGATGAAAGTAATGGAGTGGATGGCGCGGGTGATATGGTGGTCCAATAACTCGTCATCATTTGTATAAGAAGAGAAGAGAAGGCAGCAATAGCCGCGACACACCAATCGAGAATTTGTAGAATCTTTAGGCGAAAGGATAGACAACGACGACAACAACAAGAAAGGACAGCGACGATATGTGAACACGAAACCACCAAGTCATATCGCTGTGGTCAACTTATATACCGATTGCCTGGAATATATACACGCGTTCAAAAACTACGGGTGTTTACCAGTAATCTGTGTTTGAGCCATTATTTCTCTACCTTGTGAATTTATGGAGTTGAAGGTTGAGACGTTGGACGGAAAGCCCTATCCTCAGTTTGCACCATCGACTCTGATATTCCACGGTCGGCCAGAGTTCTTGTTATTTTTGAGGACATTCTTTGTTCAATCGCCGCATAGGTAGCCAAGATTTGAAAATACTAATTCAATTGCTAGCATTCAGCTCTGTCCGATCTCAAGCACGCTTGACACGTTGAGGATCGCAGAAATGAGAAGCTGCATAGATGTTTCCTTTTGACAGAAGAGCAGGTCATCGTGGAGGATAAACAGTTAAAGGTGCCCGGATTCATATATGTTCGGGGTATTCAGACTCTGAAGCGGTTTCGATCTCGACAATCTCCCAGAATTTGGTTGTGCGCGAAATACAGCCACAGATGGCGTCCTGTTCAGTGGTATTTTGGAATATGGAGGAAATCTCGAGAAGGGTTCGAAGTGATGTATCGGCATATACATTCGAACGTTCAAGGGCGATTTATCGATCATCTCCTCCAAAACTGGCCCTTGTCATTATCAGCAATAATTGTAATGTCAACTGCCAATACCTGGAAGCGGACTTTCCCCACTTGCTCTCGAGATTGCAGACTCCAGTTGCTATCGATATCGATATCGATACTCCATTATCTGTTGCGGCCTTCGAACTTCTGCCATAAATATACAAAGAATATTGCTGGAACGTTTGTTCTCTTCGAGTTGTAGTGCCTGGCTTTGATTAGGTACCATTATGTTGTTTTGGTGGGTACTCTCTTCGTCAAAGTAGAAGAGCTGGCGAGGTTTTCGCTTTCGATTGTTCAATACACTTCTATGAGGGTTCCTTTTCTTTGATAAGTTTCAAGGTTTGTAAATAATTCTTTGGGGCATTAAGTGTTCTCTTTCGCGAGTTTATCGGAGTATAGACTTCATCTCACTAGTTGTGACTTTATGAAGCTATTTGAGGGGGGGCTATCAGTCCGTGATATTTGTTATTGCAGATATTCTATGCTTCATAGACCGTGAGTGAGAGTTCCGAGAGAGATAGAAGTGATTGTGAAGCATGTATACTTACCGCAAAGTTATGTGATATCCATATCCATAATTCCACACGGATTGAGGTATTGAGGAAAGTTTCCCGAAGAATCTGACTGGCCAAAATGCGTTGTCACTTCGTTACCTTTAATATAAAGATACGAAGCAAGTTACTTATCTATTACTCGCATCATACTATTTGACTTTTCAAGCAAGCGTGGTGCATTTGTCTTCCAATTCGCCTCTAATATAGAAGTGCCCCTTTTGCTTCGCTCCGACCAAATCATTCATATACCTACTACTTTTAGCATCTCTGATCTATATTATAGAATTGGACGGTTTGTGTTTAGTCTATTTCCAGTTTACATTTCATACTAGACAGCGCTTGATGGGCCTAATGACAGATTTCAATCTTTTTAAGATTCATTTAGGGTCGAAGTTAGTGGGAGTTTTCGCTTTTGACCATCAAACGTCATTCATCACTCACGAATTTTTTCGAAATTTATTTCTTCTCCATGTCATTCATACTTTATTTCTCAAGACTTTATAACATTTATTTTACCATTATTCTTTATCATTATCCTTCATTTAATTCCTGATGGCTACCGCATTCGTCAATACCCCGTTCGAACTGCCTGCCTTCGAGACAAATTATTCAATCACGAATCCACAGCTGAAACCGATCATTCTTACTCCCTTTCTCAGACTATCATCTGAACTTCAATTCTTTTACCAATCTAAAGAATTGGATGCAAGGCCTTATCTAGTCAGTATAATTCATGATACGATGATGTTCCGGCCAATAATTTTCCTCTGCTAACACGTGTTTGCTAGACCATACCTAAGTCGCTTTTGAGTCCCCCGGAGAGCCCCAATATATATGCACACGCGTTTAGAAATCTAAGAATTGTTAGAGGACTCAATATGTCATTGTACAGCACTCTGAAGGCACAGCGTGAACATATTGAACGCTTGTTATCTCGATGCACATCGGTCTTGGGTGTGCAAATTTGGCTCCCAGATCCTGCGTTGGTGAAAATCGTGCGCCAAATGTTCTGCTTCTGTATTCGCATGGTTTGTGTGAGTAGTGAACTCTTACCCACTGCGTAGCGACATCCAATTCTCATCACTGGAATAGAAAGCTTATAACTTGCCATAGCAAATGCAATTGTTTGCACGAAGTTCTGCATTTGGAGGCCAGCCGAGGAGATATATCTTCGAAGTGATCGAGAGGCTACGTGAGAAGTCTGATTCTTTAAGTCAAGCATGTCTAAAAATCGTTATGATGGATTTATCTCTGATAAGTCTGGAAACCCATGCTACATCATGTTGCTCAATATGTCACCACGACCATAAAGACCCGCCTTACTTGAAACTACTATTCCCAGAAGATGAAGGGATGGCTCCATTGAAAAGTCTGCCATCGCTTCAGGAAATACCACGGATATCAGTAAGCAATCATCTGCAGAATTCAATATTTTCTTGAAATGCACAATCAAATTACAATGCAGATGCTGACCAGAATAACCATTGCCGCAGAAGCCTGATGAATGCGTTGTTTGTTACGGACCTAACTATACGCCCGTGGCCACTGTACCCTGCGACCATAAAAATACCTGCTTAACATGCATTCTGCGATGGATTGAAAGCGAAGAAGATCCTCCTAATGGATGCCCTTATTGCCGCACCAAGATCGCTCGATTGGAAACATTAGTACCATATCCTCAATTCCGAATCGAAGATTCTCAAATAATATCGATAGGCCAACTCGCGAGACCTTTTGCAGAAACTGAAATGGACTATGAGGAGATGGAGAAGAGGCAGAAAGAGGTAACGGAGGTTGTGAATTTGGTAGGGACTTGGATTTGGCAGGTCTCGAAAGAGGATAGAAAAAAGGTTGTAGAACAGCGTAGGCAGAAGCGGAGGCGCTGGAGATTAAGATTGAGAAGGAAGGCTATAGTTCACAAGTTCAAAGCTATTTAGGTGAGGTGCTGGGAAAGGAAGGAAATTCGTCAATTGATGGCAGTGGTCATGGTGCGCTGAATTGATAGTACAATAATTTAGGGGGTGGTAGAGAAGATAATACAGAGGTCAGTGATTATGGGTGCTTCAGCGTATATGCACGGGTATTATTACAATGTTCATGTCAATTTTTATACCGTCGTCGATATTATCCTTGTTGGACAGCAGCATGTTCTTGAGCATATAGATCGGGTTGGAAGACCTGGTTTCAATTTTTTCTCTTATGTTGTTATGAGAGATGTGACGAAGATGGAGGTCGACTTTCTCAATAAGTTGCTTGCTCGCTCGCTTATTTGACTATGAGTGTCTTTTGGAGATGAGCTTTGGTTTGTTGAAGATGTATAAGGTGACGATTATGCTTTTGCTGTTGCTGAAACTTTCATTCGGCATATTGATAAAAGTGGGGGATTTGAGGGATACTTTGAATATGGTTCGGTTCAGATAGGGGAGACGACTTACTTGTAGGGGTAGGTTTGCGTATAGATTTAAGGTAAGGGATGTTTCAGAGATGTTCTTGAGAAATGAATATAGATTCTCCATTCCGGGAGGAACGACTTTTCGGAGTGGGGGTGTGTAATTATTTGAGGATTATCAAATTTTGTTATAATAGCCATATCTCATTTACTCTGCCTCCACAGCAGTGGCCCTCGGAGAGCCAGCGGAGCGTCACCCATTTTTACCTCTCTTTTTATGGGTGCTTGCCCCCAAACCCCCTTTTGCTCGCTGCGCTCGAAAGGTGAATAGGTGAACAACTTTCCCTTCCCGTTAATTATATATTTGACATGCCTCAATTTAAATTGTCAGGGGTTTCAACACGCTTGTATACTTTGGTATTAATTATCAGGCAGTCATGATGCCTGGACCATTTTTGTGCGGCGAAGAATGCCAAGACTTTTGAATATATCTTCAATGGATTTTCTTCTTCTTTTGGATCATGCTCAACAACTTCGTTCGTCTTTTCAATCTTTATCAATCGTTGGTCTACAGCGCCTTGCTTCGTTCCTTATATTCCTATTGAGTTGCAAGTCTATAATTGGAAATCTTAATATATAAGCTTTCTTACCCCACAATAACCAACAACCAACAACCAACAACATCCATCATGGAATATTCTCCACTCTCTAACTTTATCTTCCTCACAACATTCTTTGGAATTGTCAACGCATCCTTCAATCTTAATACTTCTGGTCCAGATTGGGATTACGTTGCTAAAGATCTCGCAAATACCACTTCTCAAGCTTGTATAGCTGCTTATAGTGCTGATATCGATTGCGATGACACACTATTAGGATTGGTTGCTTCTATGCGACCTGCTTTCAAACCTACCTCTACAGATTTTGATAATACTTGTACAACAACTTGCTATGGGTCTGTAGATGCATATCTCAAAGGTATTCAAGAGGCATGTACTGCAGATGGTGATGCTGCGCAGCAGTATGTAGGAGGAACTCCTTCTGAAGCTCTTGTACCAGTAGAGATTGTTGCCCAAGTATTTCAATATACACTTGCGAAGGATTGTACCAAGTTGAAGTAAGTACAATTTTCATCCTGGATCGAGTTCTCTAGCTGAATTCACAGGAATGGTACATATTGCCATGATGCCGCTTCCTCTTCGTCGGCCTCAAAATTCTCTTGTGATGATGAATGTGCAGTTCAAGAATATCAAACGGCTCATGATTATCCGGGCTCGGCATATCAGTTCAATTATTATTGGCTGGTTTCTATTGGAGAATGGTGGGAAGGTGAATTTGCGGATGGATGGAAAAGATTACAGCAGTGTGGAGAGGCTGTTGAGAGTACAACTTTGAGTTCGGCGACAGCGATGACTACATCCACAACCTCGATTTCTTCTAGTGGAACTAATACCACAGTTTCTGCTTCCAGTACTGACACTGGCACTAGCATTTCCTCGTCTGCAGTAGCTTTTGCAGAATCATCATCGCCAACTGGAACTAGTGTACCCATAAAATCGGGGGCGTTGAAGGTTGGCTATTCTCTGGGATCATTGTTCCTAGGAATTTCCTACTCGATGTTTTTCATGTAGCTCTAGAGTACTTGGTTATCTCTCTACCACTTGTTTGTTATGATATAATTTTCCACAAGCTTTTTGTTCTCTGCTTGTTGGTGAATTTCTTCGACAACTACTCTCGGCACAAAAGGGTCTAAGTTGTAGACCGCTACGAACATATATATTTATTGTATGATTAATTGCAGATCATTTGTATAGACAAGGTGTTTCTATATTGTTCTGCGATATATTAGAATTGTATGAACAAGTGAATGATCTTCTACAGTATAGCCTTTAGCGAATGCGAAAGAGACTAGCTCTTTCGCATCGTCATAACTCTCTATTTAAGAGCTATGGAAATCAAGTAGTTAGTTCTTTAGACTGAATACAAATTGACAATTAGGACTTACGAACAAACCGTAGGTACTACGTCATCTGTATCCTTCTCACTTCGTTTGTACGAACAAGAATCGATTTATGTCAGTAATTTGTTCATCTATATATAGGTTTAGAGAAGGATTTTCTCATAACCTTTTTTGGCGACCCTTTTTCTGAATCATACAGTAGTTGTATTTTTAGATACATGTATGGCCCCAAAATGTAGGCCTCTAGGAAACAAATGTATCATAGCACCAAATGACACATGCCATTCTCCTTTCATTAGGTGGAGCCTTCAGCAGTGCTCGCAATGAGTGGTTTCGGTACTTTTGTTAAACCTAACCCAAACCGTTGGTACGCCAAAGTGTACCAGGTCACTTATGGCCCAACCTATCTGACCCAAGATTAAATTAGAATTACCCATTAGTATCTATAATGAAGCAGAGTTGGCCATTTGGCAAATTCAAGTTCCGAATAGATTTGAAAATCCAAATTCGAAGCTTGAATTGAAGTTGATCACAATTGATGAAACCATCCAACACCTATCCACCCTACGAAACTCTCAAGCTGAATCCCAGCCCAAAACAATCAATCAATCATGGGTTACCATTCTATATTACCTGGCCCAATGCAACCCATGGTTTGTCCAATTCAGCCGCATCGCCCGACCCACCCATTGCGAGTATTAGTCTTTAGTCCATGTCGACATTTTTCACGGGAGAACCCACTTGTATATTTAATTTTAGACACATTCTGGGAATTGACTGACCAGCTTCATGACGCCATGCGAAAAGATAGCTTCTTTCACAATAATAGCAATGGCCGTGATTTCGACGCATTTGAGTCAAGTGGCGACAAAGTACGAAACTGAAGAGGTCCAAAGATATCACTGTTTATAGATTTACAAACATCTCACTAGTTATATAAAGCTCTCAAAGTACTAACGAAATACCCAAAACATACATCATCAACGATTCATCAAACATTCCTATACGAAAGAAGTTCTAATACAATCCTACCATCAAATCAAGTGCATAGAAGCATCAACAGAGAAAAATGCCCTCACGTAAAACCTACAAAATGGATAAAACCACCGGGGCATTGATACCACACAAGCATGGTGAGTACGACGGAGATGGGGACAGGATCACTACATATAGAAAAAACAGCAAGGGAGAACTTGTGCTTGACATAGATGGGAGACTCGAGGTGAATGGGAAGGAAGTCAAAAAATATAAGAAGTGCAAAGCCGAAAACTATTATCGTCGAGATGTTCGTGGTACGTATACCGCAGATCAAGTCGACAAGTTCCGCCAAGAGTTGAAGGAAGTCCCGAAAACATCTGCTCTTACTGCTGAACTTGAGCAACAGAGGGAAGAGACTCAGCGTAAAGAAGGAAGAAGTGAACGTGCTGATGCTGCACAAGCTAGACAATTAGGAAGTCGCGGTGAATCATCAAGGACATCTACAAGGGTAGAATCGAGTAGACAGCCTAGTACAGCATCTGGAGATAGACCGAGGAGAGTGAGCCCGCAGGGACGAGCTCTTACTCGAAGACAGATCGCGGAACAAGTTCTAGAAGAAGTAGACGCAACAGCACGCTATCATGAACCTGGTTTATTTCCCGAACGCCAGCCTTTCGGCTCCCACGATTTATCAGACAAGCCACCGAGCTACAAAGACCACAAAAAAGACTATAAGGATGAGCGATTTGCCGATGGAACTGCAGGACCTGTCAATCAAAAAGCCCCACCTTACAAGGAAAAACCTCTCTCCTTTGCCGGGCCAACTGGTCTGACTCCTAAATTAGGCAAACGGTTGCCAAAAGATACAAAACCTCCCACAAGTTGGGATGGTAGATACGACCCTAATGCTCCTGACAGCTATTCGAGTGGCGAGTTTAAGGGTAGGCGTGGAAACCATTTGACCAGTAGTGATGAAGAAAATCCTCGTCGATATACTAGTGGTTCGGATAATGTTTTTAGAATGTCGGATTTAGAGAAGGACTTACCGTCTGAAGGAGAAACCAAGTCTACGAGTCTGTCTAAGCCGAGAGCTTCTTCAAGAAACCGAAGTTCGACCAAAGTACCAGAATCGAAACCACCCAAGAAGACCTCGGCCGAAGAAACATCAGCCAGAAAGCCGCGTACGAATAGACCGTTGTCGAGCGATAGCTCATTCGGAGACTCGGAGAATTCACCTCCGAGTTTCTTGTCGCAAGCCAGACACCGTGGAACTGGGGATCAGGGTTCTAGAAGAAGAGAAACTAGCACTGATAGAAATGGTAAGGGAAAGGAAAAGGAAAAGGAAAGGGAAAAGAAGTCTGGTAGAGATCCGGCGAAGTCAAGTAGTTCCAGGAAGCGTCACGGATCGTTGGATCCTGATAGTCTCTATGGAAGTTGAAAATTTGATGGACGCTTTTTGGGTGTGTAGATCTTTGGAATAGTGATTGGTTGTTTGTTTGTTTGGGGTTTTGGGTTTATGGGGTGTAGATAGCACAATGGATAGTACAGTACACTCTAGCGCGTTTTAGACAAATACTAGCTAGCACCTTAGATAGCTTCAACTTTTGTAGGAGTAAATAGCAAGTTCTTCACTGTGCTTTTAATATGCTTTTAGTTCTTTTTCTGGTGCGAAGGGGGGAGAGGGGAAAGGGACAGCGAGAAGTGAGAAGTGATAACCCATGCAGTAATAGGATTAATATTTGGAGACGGAAAGAAATCCTCATACAAATTTCTGTTAAATATATTATAATCTCCGTCGTGGTGTTTGCCCTCTCTCTCCCACCCCCAAGTTTGGCGGTCGTCGCATCAAGCAAGGCGCGTGCATAGGCCAGCCGTCGCTTTCAACATCTATAAGAATCGCGGTCCCCTCCTTTCAACCATCATCCGCTCCAATTCCCTTCCAACACTCACTCGTTTCGGTGGACTTCGCCGACTCCTTGCCATGCAGACCCACTTCAAATGACCTCTCCATCGACCTTGCCGCTGCTGAAAACCTTGCCGGTATTACCCATTCAAGATCGAATCCCCGACGGACCATTCTGAACTCGATACTTTTGATTATTGCGTTGATATTCATTGCTTTCAATTGTGTTGTATTGATCGACATACGAACATGAAGTCATGCTGGCTTTCTACCATTACCGTTTCGTCACATGCATCATAAAAATTTTCATATTCACAAAAATTTCAAGAGGTTAGATGGCATCGTATCGTATAAATAACTTGATTGATCCTAACCACTAGGGAATCTGACGAATCTAAGAACTGAGACTTAAATTTAGGGCTACCATCACGTCTCATCATCACTCTCCAGACGAGTAGAAGTATCTCAGCTTTCGGATTGGGCTACTGTATTTAGCAGGTTTGGTTGCTGTTTTGCGCAATCTTAGCTGCTCGGTAAACCACCTAGTGATTATTTAATGGTTGCGACAACTCTAGATAATCATGATTTACTACTACCAGAACCCAGTTTCCTCAATTTAATGTCTATAATTGTTAGTAATCGATCAATCTTTCCCGTTCTTCAGAAGTTGTGTGGTGGCTTTAAGGAGCCTATTGCTTGAAGCTGCGTTCCATCTGTCTTCAATCCCTGCCGGCTTGACTATTTCTTCTGTAGTTACTATCTCTGTCCCTTACTTCTCAAGCAAGACCATCATCATTTCCTTTCTACTTCTTAAGATTTTCGCTGCTGCCCTTACTACGTCTCTTATTATTAATACTCTTTCCGAACACAAACTATTCAGCAATTTTTGAAATACATATAAACTCTATACTACTATAGGGAAAATATAATAATCCCCTAACTCTTGTTGTCCTGTTCGACTTTGGTATCTCAAAATATACATTTTTTGGTTATATTAATGACTTCACGTGCACAATCACGATCTTCGCACATCTCTTTATCCTTTCTCGGCCATGAGAATCAATATCACAATTCACAACCTATGGCAGACTTGGGTTTTTATACTCCACTCGTCTGTTATTTCCCATTTCCGGATCAGTACCTTTGTATTTATGACATGAAGCGGTGTTAGCTCTGGGCTGTTGGAGTCTTACTTACTAGTTGTCTTTACAAGTGATGTAATTTCTGTCATTGCTATAAATTCTTGCGTTCATATAATCTCCTAAACTCGACGACACAAGTTGTCTTAAATATAACTACTCTCAGTAATAATAAGCTGCTGAAAATGAACATCATTTTCACAACTTAATCATAGAAAAGAAAACCAGTGAAGATATAATTCCAAAGAATATACCGACTAACAGTAATGTTGTCATTAACCGAGATATATAAGGAGGCGATATGATCTGATAATGACAGCCGATCACTTGCAAAAATATTAATAGTCGCTTTCCATGATCAGCCATAAAATCGACAGCACTCAAATTAAATAACAGTAAGCTTTTCTCGGAGTCCGGCTCATTGGGAAGTACTCCAATGTCCCACGTAGAGGTACCTCTTCTCAAACCTAAGCAATCATAGTGGTACATACTGCGCTCCCATTCCCTTATGAACTGGAGAGATTTGATGAATCTTTCCGTTTGATCTTTCCATTTAGTCTTTCATAACTCTTTTATATCCCAATATACAAATCCGTGGGTAAGAAATTATAGCAGGTGGGGAGAGGCGAGGGCAAGAATCACATGTGAGCAGCTGACCCAAATTATTCACTATACGGAAAAACCAATGGCTTTCTCATCCCCAAGTAATAATAATAAGTCTTCTATAATATTCCATTTCTCTATAGCCCCTCGTAAATACTTCAACACATGCTTACTTGCCTGGATTCCAGACCTGTTAAAGACTCGAATCATTACTTGAGTCTTTCTTCACTATAAACTAGGGTGAGCCACTTCTTATAGTATTAGCTACAAGATATTGAGTGTGAAAATTTGCGCTTGAGATATGTGTTAACGATAGTGGAAGAAATTTTTCCAACAGCAAATAGATATAAGCAGTAAATATATTTTAGTGATAACTTGACTAATAAAGCCAGAGTTAGACAGCAAAAGTTTCTATTTTCAAGGTGATGATGGAATTTTATATATGATATCAAATTCAAGAGAATAATAACATTTTCAATCCTTTCACTAGGATATCTGAAAGGGCAGAAATATCATTTCGCTCATAAAATTATGTCAGGTAATCGATATCCTAAATTCTATCACAGCTCTTCAACTTCTCCTATCCATTCGAATCCCAATTTTATACCCGTACTTTAACTTCTCAGCAAAAACTTTCAGAGTCGTGAATCTTTCATCATCTGAAAATCAATGCCGAAGTAAATACCAACCTCGGAGACATATTTCCATCTTCTAACACCTAATATTATCTTCATTGTATGGATATATATCCTCATTTTCAACCCTAGAGATACAACAATAATCTCAGATCGAAGGAGTTCATGTCGTTATGGTGTTTAGTATGCTACGCATAGACTCTCAAATCCAGCATTCCAGAATTCAAACACTAAGCTATAGACTCATGCGAGAGTATCAGTATAAGAAAGAGAGCGAAACTAACTTTGGAAATGAAAATATAAGGAAAAGAAATCATTGCCAATGAAAAATACAATGCGTGTATGAAATAGTAACAATAAAAATCACATCTCATCAGTATTGACCTACGCATCGATTCCACACAAACTTTGATCAAATCACCTCTCCTCAGCTCTCACCTTCCACGTTCTTGAGAGGTCTGGTCACAACACAGGACTTTACATGCGAAAGCTTTGCATTCTGCGGAGAACTCATTGTATCTATCTTGAAATCCAAGTGAGACGCTTTATTTATATACTCAGATCTAGGTATCACCAAGCTGGTATCAAACGATACGACAAGAGCAATATGAAGTTAACAAGGTATTTCCAACGTTATTCTAGATACTTGATTTAGACTAGATTACCCCATTCCTGCCCAATATTCTCTCGCTTTTGCAGAGACCCCTTAAAAGTTAAATATATAAACTATCAATTGCTTCTACGATGTATATACAACAATTACAGCACAAGTGCGAGTACCCCGGCATAAGAATATATATAACGCACCGTTCTGCTTGTAATCAAAATGTCTTAGTTCAAGAACTCAAGGTGAATAAAAAGGGATAGTAGTAGTAGTAGTAGTAGTAGTAGTAGTAGTAATACTAATCAACAACAACCTCGTTTCCCCCCC
>PHWZ01000212.1:0-62449 GCA_004379285.1 Botryotinia calthae | reverse complement strand
TATATATATATATATACAGCACATCGCAATGAGTCTGACAATGAACTGTCTATCTCCATTTATCTTACATCGTTTTTGGGTTCATGAAGTGTTCATGCGACAACCAGAGAATTGCGCCTTGTGAAAACAGCTTCCAAATTCTCGTGTTACTTGGTCTCTAGGGTTAGGTAGCACATGAAGATTCATATTTCGTTGGCCTGTAAACAACATTGCCAACAAACACTTAATCATCTTTGTCTGATCAAACTCTGACAGAAAGAGAACATGCTCCGTAGAACGTTCCTAGAGCGTAACATATTCATAATTCTCCTTAGATTCTAGGAAAGTTGCCTATGTTATAGACTCCGAAAACCAACCGGTTGATCAATATACAAATTATCCTTTCCTTCCGTCAGCAGACAATCCTCAACTTAATCTCATCTGCATGTACACCTTTTAACATTCTCACCATTCTTATGTAACACAGTCTATTTTTTATAAAAGAGAAGCTATACAAAGTTAGAACGAGAGAAAGAGGTATTTAGAATAACATATTTAAAAGGCATTGAATAGATTGGTTGATTGGATTATGAAGAACTGGATATTTCAAATATAACACGACTGAAGTAGTTGATATAGTCCACCAGTATGTGTACGGACTGACGGGACACTGCAAAAATTGACTTGGAAATATCTCTTGAAATATCGATTTTTATATCTCAAAAATTGTTACAATGATTTATTAGAGATTAATTAATGTATATATAGATTCTGATATCAGACAATCGAAGAATGAAATAATTAAAGATTTCGAAAGTTGAGGAGTGTCCTATCAATCCATACACCCATCGGTGGTCATAGATCGAAGACAATCATAAAAATTCGATCAAAATCACTCTAATTATTATTCATCAAAATATTTAAGCTTAAATCACTTTGTTTGATTCTCGAACCCAATCAGAATGTCGAAATATCATAAACCAAATTCCGGAATTCTTTCACTATTACTCATAGTACCTGGTACTACAAACTACCGGAGCGTTTTGGGCCAACCCCACAACCACTAACCCCTTCATCTAGAGTGGACTTGCTCTTGATCCCCATATTTTCCCCTCTCAATGTGAAGCTTAATCGTAGAACTAGTACGATGCAATCACTCTGAATTGTTTTCGAAAGACATATAACTCTATGGTGGATTATATAATGACGGAAGATCTTCATCGACCATCTAAGACAACTTTCTGCCAAATATGTTCATGTCTCAAATGGTTTTTTGTAGAATCAGAAATGCGTACTTCCTCTGGAAATCAGAGTTCTGAAAGAAAATATGGCAGTTGGAGGGTTGGAAATAGGACTGGCATCCGCAGAAGATCATGACGCACCAATGCATGGCAGACAGCGGAGATCTTGTCGGCCTAGATTCAAGGCTAGTGTGGCCTTGAAAATACCAAACTTTGAAGATCTTCGATTTAAGGTATGATGGTGACCAGCCACCAGCTTTCCTCGTAGTTCGAGATTACAATAGGAAATGATAGTCGACACTTTGGATAAAGAATTGCCAATATCGAGTGATAGGAGATTTGATAAGGTTGTCTAAGACATACTACAGTTATGGTTATAGGCATTAACTAAATCAACTAACATTAGTAAAAAAAAAAAATGTCAACAATGACGGCAGTAAAACGAAAACTGGGACACAACAAACGTACACTCTTTTCAATATTCGATATCAATTCAGACAATCGTTATTCAAGTACAAAGATTGGATATATTTATAAAGCCGTGCGCAGTATGTGTTATATGCCATTCATATCTTGATTTAAAATGATAATATGAAGCGGTAATGTAAGTGTTCTCAATGTATCAAACCATTTGAGTGATTAACTGTGCCGCTTCTTTCGTCCACAAGGAGTATGAATCGTGGGAGTAGCCGCATGTTGTTAAACCTTATTAATAGATGATTGCTGCTTTTAGTTATAGCTTAGATCATATTGCCTTGGCCTCTCCTTTCATTGGCTCCATTGTTACGGATGCTATGGGTATGGGGACGGCAGGTCCTGAAGATCTTAGATAGTCGATTTCAAGCATCATAGATCATTCCAGTCAAACTTAAAGTCAGTGTTTACTAGCCAACCTGAGATCTAGAGTCTGAGTATGTTATTGTACAGATTTCAATGCACCGCTTTCCTGCTGTTTTCTATTCAAATAGACACAATACGCAGAGCTGCTTCATCTTGTAAATAATGGCTTCAAATAATCTACCCAGGGCCTTTGGGAACGGCGACGATGAGAAGGAAGTCGTGGGTCTTCATGAAAACGTCCCGTCTCCCGATCCACTACCTCCCGATCCAGATGCGCATTTGAGCGACGAAGAAAAGGCCGACATTGTAAGATGATGAGCTTCATGGAATTTCGATGATATACTGATATGTCGTGCAGGATCGTAAGCTGGTACGAAAACTCGATTGGACTTTGATACCATGGGTAAGTGATCTTCAAATATCCAGAATGTCTGCCGTCTAACTTCGACAGCTCTGTGTTCTCTACCTACTCGCCTTCCTTGACCGTTCAAACATTGGAAACGCAAAGATTGACGGCTTGCAAAAAGACTTGAATAACATGTCGACTGGTGATTATAATGCCGCACTATCCATATTCTTTGTCGCGTATGCATTATTTGAGCCTGTTACGAACGTGATGCTCAAAAAATTTCGCCCATCAATATTCGTGCCAATCATCATGTAAGTATTTCGGTGTCACACATAATGGGCATCAAAATCCCACCGTGAAAAAAGGCAGACTCTGATAGGGTTACAGAATTGCATGGGGCTTGTGCATGACATTCATGGGATTCGTCACGAACTGGTCCGGGTTGATGGCTGCACGATTTTTTCTTGGTCTCGCCGAGGCGGGTTTATTTCCCGGTATCAGTTACTACCTATCTTGCTGGTATAAGAGATCCGAATTTGGTGTTCGAATTGCAATATTCTTTTCGGCAGCTGCTGTATCTGGTAGTTTTGGTGGATTGCTTGCTGCGGCCATTATTAAAATGGATGGTCTTGGTGGGCTCCATGGTTGGGCTTGGATTTTTATCTTGGAAGGAATCGTCACCGTCCTGGCTGGAATCGCTTCATTCTGGTTGGTCTATGATTTTCCAGAGAAAGCTAAATTCCTCTGTGAAGCCGATCGAAACAGGGTCATCCGTCGTCTGCAAGCCAACAATCAAGCAGCAGGCCATGAAGATTTCAACACGAAGATTATCTGGCAGGCATTCAAAGACTACAAGACATGGCTCGCCATGACAATCTATTCTGGTTGTTCTGTGAGTTTGTACGCTTTCTCGCTGTTCCTTCCTACAATAATTACTCAGCTTGGCTACACAACAACCAGAGCTCAACTTCTCTCCGTCCCACCTTATGTAGCAGCAGCTATCTTGACGGTCGTGATTGGATTCCTTGCCGATCGTACCGGTCAACGGGGGTTGTTTAATATCATTATGTCTTCCTTTGCTATCGCCGGTTTCGCCATGCTACTAGGTAGCGAGCAACCAGGCGTTAAATACGCGGGAACTTTCCTCGGTGCTCTCGGTATTTATCCTTGTGTAGCCAACACCATCTCTTGGATTTCTAACAACATTGAAGGCTCTTACAAGCGAGGTGTTGTTCTAGGAATGATGATTGGATGGGGTAATATTTGTGGCATCATCAGCTCAAACATCTATTTCCAAAAGCCTAGATATATTACCGGCCACGCTGTTGTTATTTCTTTCTTGAGCGCTTTCTTGCTAGGTGGAAGTATCTTACTACGTTTCTTATTGAAAAGAGAAAATGGCAAGAGGATTAGGGGTGAAAGAGATGCCTGGGTTGAGGGTCTCAATGACGCTGAGAAGGAGGTTTTGGGAGACAAGAAACCAGACTTCTTGTATACTTTGTGACCTTATGGCGTTGTTGTTTGGATAAATGGAGTTCTATAGACGACGAGACAGATGTAGACCGAAATATAATTGGGGATGCACATTGCATACAATGTTCTAGAGCCCTTATACCTGCAGATAGAAATGCAGATACAAAGGGGAACCTTTGATGACCCCCTGCCCCCTCTCTCTTTCAAGGCCCTATGATTGTTTCAATCGGTCCCATAAAATCATCCTTGTACCCTTATACCATTATATAATTATATAATTATATGATCTGGTTCAAAAATACAGAATCTAAATCATAGAAGAACTCCCTGTCAAGATCTCAATACAATGATTTTCTCGCAGGCTATAAAACAGCCACTCTGCTGTCCAAACTCGGAATCGAGCAGGCAGTCCAATGCAAGGCGTATCTTAAGGTCACTAGACCTAAATTCCTATCTCACACTTGGCCCGAAACATTGTTCAAACAATCGACCTGAAATCTTTCATCAATTTGATTGATAAATGACTTACTAGCACATCGTGGCGCATCATCCTCTTCATATCCTATTCTATTATTGAACTTTAGAAATCATCCGCAGGGACTGATAGATTGATTACTCGCCAACAACCCGAGCCACCCTCAGCTACAGATCCTAATGATTCTATTCGGATGTGCAGATTGAAGTGTTGCAGCGATTAGAGCTGCCAAATTCAGGTTCTGATGCTAGAGTTCGCTGACAGGAAATATTGTATGGAAACTATTGCTGTGTTGACATAGGAGATTTTTGAGGTGTTCTGTGAAGAAAGTATTAATCTGACAATATATGCATTTATGCTATTACGCTTCAATTATGATGACGGCCTTTGGTACAAACTTTGTTAGGTGCGAGGTGATAATGCTGGACTGATTATGTAATCCACTTTACGCTTGTCGCGTCGTCGCGTCGTCGCGTCTCCTAGATCTCAATTACCACTTCAATTAATTCCCTCCATTGCAACGAAACCTCTTGTGACACTGCCATGATGGGCAAACCAAATTCAACTCCAGCTAAGACACAAAAATCAATATCTAGTTTCTTTACACCAAAATCCAGTCAAAAACCTCAGGATTCAAGCTCGCCACCTGCTTCTAAAGCCCCGGGAAATCTGTATGATGCCGAAAGTAACGAAGGAGCCAATGAAGCTACCAAAACCACTGGAAATCGTTTGAAGAGAGTTCTAGAAGAAGATGAAAATGGTGGAAATACTGGAGCAAAGGAGAGACCATCCAAACGAGCAAAAAGTGTTGAAGTTGATGAGGAAGATGATGAAAGTTATGCTCTGCCAGCCGCCGATTCTCGAAAGACATCCTCTAGCTTAACACGAGGAAAGTCAAAGCCATCGCTGCGAACCAATAAATATATGTTCTCAGGGTCAAGCCAAGGAGTCATAGACCCTTCAATTGAGGAGGAACCTGAAGACGAATTAGAGAAGGCGCGGAAAGCCCAGTTGCACAAGAGGTTTGTCAAGAAACTGGGACATCCAGATAGTCTCAGGCGGATTATACATGAAGATGATGCATCTTTAGAAGTGGGAGACGAAGAAGGGGAAGAGGAAGACGAAGCGCCTGCGCCTGCGAAAAGCAAGAAGAAGGGTGCAAAGACGGGTAAACTGACTCCCATGGAGTTACAAGTTATCGACATTAAGCGCAAACACATGGATACTCTGTTGATTGTGGAAGTTGGCTATAAATTTAAATTCTTTGGCGAAGATGCAAGAACAGCAGCAAAAGTGCTCAGTATTGTATGCATACCAGGCAAATTCCGATTCGATGAACGTAAGCTTTTTGTTCTTGAATCTACTTGACGATGTTCCTGACGCGAACTAGATCCTTCGGAATCACATCTTAACTACTTTGCATCTGCAAGTATTCCGGTCCATCGACTCTCGGTCCACGCGAAGAGGCTCGTCGCTGCGGGTCACAAAATTGGTATTGTTCGACAAACGGAGACAGCTGCATTGAAGAAGGCTGGGGATAATCGGAATGCTCCTTTCGTCAGGAAGCTCACGAATATTTACACTAAAGGCACATACATTGATGATATCGATGGATTAGACACGACTGATGCGCCGTCTGGTGGTGCTCCTGCAACAGGTTACCTACTTTGCATAACGGAGACGAAAGCCAAAGGTTGGGGAACAGACGAAAAGGTCGAGGTTGGTGTATTAGCTGTTCAACCTGCCACTGGAGATGTCACATATGATAATTTTGAGGATGGTTTCATGCGGGGTGAACTCGAGACACGGTTGTTACATATTGCCCCTTGCGAATTGCTCATAGTTGGGGAACTTACGAAGGCTACCGACAAGCTTGTACAACATCTTTCGGGTAGCAGTACCAATGTCTTTGGTGATAGAATAAGAGTTGAGCGTGTTGGGAAGTCAAAAACTATGGCTGCCGAATCTTATTCTCATGTGGCCCAGTTTTATGCGGACAAACTGAAGGCCCATCAGAGCAGCAACAATGCACGAGAGCAGGAGCTGTTAGAGAAAGTTCTGAAACTTACTGAGCCGGTTACCATTTGTCTATCTGCTATGATTACTCACATGACCGAATATGGATTGGAACATGTGTTTGATCTCACCAAGTACTTCCAGTCGTTTAGTGCTCGGTCTCATATGTTACTAAATGGAAACACCCTCACAAGTCTCGAGATTTATACCAATCAAACAGACTACACTGAGAAAGGAAGTCTTTTTTGGACTCTGGATAAAACTCAAACAAAATTCGGTCAAAGATTACTTCGAAAATGGGTCGGTCGACCTCTTCTTGACAAGCAGCGCTTAGAAGAGAGAGTCGCTGCAGTGGAAGAACTAAAAGATAACGCAAATACCCCAAAAGTAGATAAACTAAATGCCACGCTTCGGGAAGTTAGATCAGATCTAGAGCGAAGTTTACTTCGCATATACTATGGCAAATGTACACGACCAGAACTCCTCACCGTTCTTAAGACGATGCAAAGAATTGCTAATGAATTTTCACATGTCAAAACACCGTCCGATGCAGGCTTCGCATCAATCGTCCTCAACGAAGCGGTTGCATCTCTTCCCGCAATTGGTGAAATAGTAATTTCCTTCCTCGACAAGATCAACGCCCAAGCCGCCCGCAACGATGACAAATATGCATTCTTTTTAGAACAATATGAAACCGAAGCAATTGGTGATCACAAATGCGGCATCGGAGCGGTCGAGCAAGACCTGGAAGCGCACCGCATGGTTGCTGCTACCAAACTGTCCAAGAAAACTCCTGTCACGTATGTCACCATCGCTGGAATTGAATACCTCATCGAAGTCCCCAACACCGATCTCAAAAACGTGCCCGCCTCCTGGGCCAAGATCTCAGGCACAAAAAAGATGTCTCGTTTTCACACCCCCGAGGTCATTAAATTCCTCCGCGAACGTGATCAACACAAAGAATCTCTCTCCTCCGCTTGCGATGTCGCATTCTCCACATTCCTCTCTGAAATTTCCATCCACTACGCCCTAATCCGCGATACGATCTCGCACCTCGCAACTCTCGACTGTCTTCTCTCCCTCGCAACCGTGGCTTCCCTTCCAGGATACTGCAAACCTACCTTTACATCCTCCACTGAAATCTCCGTCATCGGCGGCCGCCACCCCATGGTCGAACAACTCCTCCCCTCAACCTACATCCCCAACGATACATCTCTCTCCACCTCTCCCGATCATACACGCGCCCTTTTATTAACCGGCCCAAACATGGGGGGCAAATCTTCATACGTGCGTCAAGTAGCACTAATATCCATCCTCGCGCAAATCGGCTCTTACGTACCTGCTGAATCCGCCAGACTGGGTCTTCTAGATGGTGTCTACACACGAATGGGAGCTTATGATTCATTGTTTACTGCACAATCTACGTTTATGGTTGAGCTTTCTGAAACAGCATCGATATTGAAATCAGCAGGTCCTAGATCTCTCGTCATATTAGATGAATTGGGACGAGGAACTAGCACGCATGATGGAGTCGCAATCGCAGAAGCGGTTTTAGATTGGGTGGTTAGGGAGACTAAGTGTTTGTGTTTGTTTATTACACATTATCAGACTTTGGCAAGTGTTGCCAGAGGATTTGAAAAGGGAAAAGAGCTGAGGAATGTGCATATGAAATTCACCGCCGAGAGGAATGAAAGGCGAGTTTCTAATGTTGATGCAGATAAGGATAATGAAAATGTTGACGAGGAGATTACGTTTTTATATGAAGTCGGTGAAGGGGTTGCACATAGATCTTATGGTTTGAATGTGGCTCGGTTAGCGCGTGTCCCGAAATCTGTACTTGACACTGCCGCATCTAAATCAAGAGAGCTGGAGACACAAGTGAAACAGAAAAAGTTATTGGGACTGTCTAATATGATTTCGAATGTACTAGAGAATGGTACCGATCAGCTAGATCAGCTTATCATCGGTATGGAGCAGTTGTAAGATAAATATGATACCAAGTCAAAAAATTAGATAGCAATGCAGAACCAGCATACCCGCGCACAACTACCAGCTCTTTAACGCCTCGTTTCCACTTAAAATAGTTGTAGAATGTTGAAATAAAAAAAAGAACAGAAAGAACGACTTCCGTATATAATATGCCTTCTTTGATAAAAATTCGACCACAAAAATGGCCTGCTATAACAAATCTTGTTCAAAGGTCAAAACGCCTTGATGCAGTAATATATGAGGCTATGGCCTTTGAAACGCTATGAAAAGTAGAAGATCCCCAAGATCAAATACCAAAATGTGGTATGTTGATATTTGCACCATTGGTGATTGGGTCTGATAGTTGTAAATGGTTGCTTGGTAAACGTGAACCATGACTGGCCGAGCTAAAATTGCCATGAAAAGCTTGAGCGTAAGCATTCATTGGCTTTGTATCCTGGCTCATTTGAGAGAGATCCGTGCTATCACCTCCGTATGAGAAGGATCGAGGGTGATGGCTGTAGAGTGGGTTGTACATTGATGAATTGTCAAAAAACATTTGAGCTGGGAAGCCGTGGTGAGGAGTTGAAACAGTTCTTCGGACATGGACATCGGATTGGCCGTTTTCCTTAGCGAACATACGCATGGCAGTTGGTTTAACAACTGGCGTGGGGGAGATCTGGTTACCAACATTTACGTTCGTGAAGCTGGTTGAGGCACCATCCGAAAAGTCGAACCTATGATCTTCTAATGGGCTCTCTGTACGACCTGGGCTGACGTCAGGAGCATCCTGGAAAACGTTAAAAGAACGCTTCTTGGCTCCCATCTCTTCCATAGTTATTCTAAACTCTTCGTCTTCCTCGTTGCTTGGAGTGAATCGAGCGCCGAATGCTAATGGATTGAGCGTGGGTGTCGATTGTAAGGCAAGTTGACCAGCAGGCTGACGTGTTCTAGCGGATACTTGTCGTTTCTCAGGACTTCTAGCCAAATTTCTTGGTCGACCAGCTCTAAGACGGGGTACATTGACACTGACATCTGCCAAGGCCGCTTTGCGAGTTCTGCGTTTCTTTGGGGTGGGGTCACGAATCTAAGAAATTTGATGTCAGTATGTGATGTTGCAATACAACTAAACCAATCACGATCTTAAAAGACGTACAGGACTAGTATCAGTCGAAAGGGGACCGAAAATGTGTCTCGAGGTTCGGAATGCTCCATCTGGGTGGTAGGAAATCTCAGTAGGCTGAACCTCCGCAGAAGCAGCCATCATCAATCCAAGAATTGAGCCATCCTTTCTCTGGTTTCGCATTCGCTTCATTTCGGCAGTGGCAGAATCGAAAAGATCCATGCCAGGCCAGAATACACCCTTTAATTTTGCACTTTCGGAAAGCTTCTCAGTATTTTCACCATCTACCTCCTCTTTTAATGGCGTAGTGAGACTATACGAACCTTAGTTAGTATGATGGCTTTCTAAAATGTGACAGGTAGTTTGCATACTTGGTGGTATCCGATACAGTTCCTACTGCCGAGGGTGTCTTTTGAAGTGTATAGCCTGGAATCTGACGTCGAGAGGTTGGTGTTGCATACACAGCACTGTGATCCCACTCACTTCCCATGTCAGAGTTAGAATTAGATGTAGATGTATTATTGTTATTGATACTGTTGTTTGTTGCAGTTGGCCAAAGATGCATTCTCGGAACAGGAGCTCGAAACATGGGTGCCAGATTTGCCTCATTATCAAGGAGATTGTCCTTTTCTTTCTTAATTCTCGTTTGCCCGGGCTGTTTTTGTGACGGTTAGTACAATTCAGCAGTTTTCATTCGCAAGAAGAGAATTACCAGTGCCTTGCTGCTTCTGGTCTTCTTATCCTTAGCAGCTTTCTTCTGATCTTTTGAGGCAAGTCTCTCGGACAGTAACCGTTCAAGATCATAGTTGTCGTACCAATCCTCGAAGTTATCCAGTTGGATCTTTGCTGTCAATTCGGAAGCAGCTCGAATCTTAAGCTTAAAATAATTGGATAAATGTGCTTTGGAAGATGTATGAGTGAGAAGATGAGATACATCGGAGAATTGAGGGTTCTTTGGGCAAATGCTGCAGTGCAGTGGTATATTGGTGTGGTTCTTCGACATTTTGGTTGCAGCTATTCATGCAAATTTGTTAGTAGTTGTGTGATTGCACAGGAGTTGAAGGTACATGTATAATGCCGGGTTTTCAAAAGGAACAAGACAATGCCTGCAGAAGGCTTCCTCTGCGGTTTCAATTGAGGAAACCGCAGAATTCCGGCCACTTTTGTACAAGAGGGGCAAACATTCTTTCATTCTGTGCCATTAATGGTATCTTTGGACCTCAAGAAGCAATTGGTGTAGCTCAAGGGCATTGCGTTGCGTTGTGTAAAAAGATTGAGCAGAGTCAAAACTCACAGATTGTTCTTAATAAATGCTCCGGCTCCTAATTGTCGACGGGAATGAGCAAAGGTAGCAAGTCGTCGATTACTTCTCCAAATGTTTATGAAGAAGATGGTTTCCTCAGAATAGGACAACTGAGAGAGAAAGGGCTTGCATACGATGAAGATTGGAGTGGCGGAAGGAAGAAGAGGTGACAACGATCGAAAATTATAATTTATGACAGAGAGAAAATGCAGAAGGTGCGTTGGTGGCTTAGTGGAGTATTGAAAAGTCGGGAAGAGACAATCACGTCCAAAAAGTTCTTGCTATATCAGGTCAATATGTGTTTCGCAATGGAGACGCGAATGAATTGGGGAAAAGAATATCAAGATGTGTTTATGAGTGTTGGCCTTTGGTAGTGGTATATAGTTGATTGTGAACGAGATAATGTCGATGCAGTGATAAAGATATGTAATTGTTTGTAGATGGAGAAAGCTCTTGCGTCCTACTGTGGAAAGAGAGTATGCCGCTGTCCTGGTCGCTTCGAAGATGTGAATTCAAATTGAGCATATGATAGATAATGTGGAGATAAAGCAAAAGTTGGAGCCATAGGACAATTCATAGGAAGGTATACTTATGAGCTTGTCATGCATGGCATAGGTAGAGTTGTTGTGGTTGAAATTCAAGATTCAAGTCGAGATGCCGAACGACTTTAGGTTGAGGACGACGGCATTCCTCTTTGTTGTGTATCATGTCCTCACCTGTCAAAACACCCACCAACAACAACGAGAGTGAGAGGGATTGCAGCAGAAAGGAAACCTTAGTTCAGAAATTGGTTGTTGAGTCATTGATATTTAGAGATAGAAAGCATAGGTACGTTACTCGAGGAAGTTGCTGTTGTTCAGGTGTTTGTGATAATATCCATTTTATGCCAACTAAATGGAAATACAAATAACAGAAAGGGGAGCATTTCACCCGTTCTACTCCTTGGCGAGAAAAAGCATACATGAGAGCCCATCTTGCTTGAATTGCAGTGGCACTTCCGTGATTTCTCATGTTGGCCAATTGTATTCTCTCACCCTTTTCCATCACTTCACTTTACCTTTAATTCTGGCTGAACCGCAACTCCACAGACAATTAATGATGAAAAGTATGAAAAGCACAGAAACGTCCATATCATGTACCGTTGACATTTGAGTGTTTATGCTACTATCAAGTCATGGACACCTCATGGTCAATGAATTGCTATTCTCCTGCCTTGTATCCTGGTACCACTGTTTCCTCGATATAAGGTTATTAGATGGCAGGAGTTGAATGGAGTGTGTGCTTGGTTACAATAAGGAATTGCTTCTGATAATGAACTGTTGCTCGACTTACTTCCGTGATCAGATCGTACGTTGAGTATCGACGAATGTATGTGAAAAGTCGAACCTACGAAAAGCCGTTGTCCACTTACCGAAAACACCCAAAGTTACAAAGGTCCGATGGACATGTTAATGGGAATACTTTCACCTAATTCATAATACATAATGTCATTAATCCAGAGATATCTTAGGGTTGCCCTAGCACTCGCTCAGTTACTCTCTTCGGCATACAGCTAGATGAGGTCAGCCGGTGAACGCAAAAATGACAACGATCCGAAGACTTACTACATTGGATCAACCTCTTCCACACCAGGGAATCCTAGAAGAGAAAGGCCGGCAACACCGAAGCAAGTATGAAAGACATCGACCATATCACCTGGTCTATCGGCAAAGCCACCTTCCTCTGTGTCCTGACACTTCAGGATGAAATCGGTAAGTTTCTCTCCATCAATCCAGTGCAGCCTCCCAATCATAGCGAGGCTCGTCGCAACCCACCAGCTGTAACAAACATCTTCTTTTTTCTCGGGTCTGCCATTCAGCCCACCGCACTCCAATTGTCTCTCACTCAACCATCTACCCAGCTTATCAATGTTAACCACGTCTATGCGCTTCGCAATTGATAATGCACCCAGGCATGCAAATATTTGTCCCGAATGTGATTCTGCTCCAGGACTAACCCCATAACCTCCATCAAAATTCGCACACGAAATAATGTAGTCCACTGCCTTGTTAACATCCACCAAATGTAGGAGATTTAGCAGTGAAAGTGCATTGAACGCTGCATAGAGAAATCTAGTGTCTTCCTCGCCCCACTCATCCCCCGAAAAGGTTCCCGTATCCTTATTTTGTAGGTCCGCAAGGTCTGCACATCGGAAGCATTAACGGCAGCCCCTCTCGAATCGCATACATGAAGACACTCACATTTCCCAACTAAATCTTTTCCCTTACCATCCAAGTTCCGCTCGAGATCTTCTACCGCATCTATCATCACCAATGACTGCACGGCACTAACTGTATATAGCAAATGTGCATCATGACCTGGGGCAGCTCCAAAACCACCATTTTTGTGCTGGCAGCTTAAGATGAAATCAATTGTTTCCTGTCTCGGCAGCGCATCAGGTCGACCGAGTAAATGAAGTGCAGTGAGCCCCCAATAGAGTCCGTTTATTCGCAAATGTTCCGTATGCCAATATTCGAGCTCATCTTTGCGCTACAAGCAGAAGATGTCAACAAGTGCGGGTGGAGATACGAGGAGGTGAATACCTACGGAGTCGAGACTCTGTATATATTTTACGTGGGACTCGATAGCGAGCTGAAGTTCTTCTGGCAGAGTGGCAGAGCCTGCTCGACCCGGCCCAGATACGAGAGCCATGATTAAAACGTGTATTAATTTGCTGAATGTATAGAATACTATGACCTCGAGGAACAAGTCTACAAAGCTTAACAGAATGACCCCACCTCGATCGAGGTTGCTGACAAATCATCCTCGGACTTGATCTCGACATATTTTGGAACCTGTGCAATCAATCAAACGATTGAATTGGGTATGTTTGTTTTACGAGGCTCGCCATCTTAAACCTACAATATTAATGTCGATGATTTATTGGTTAAATATCTCAATGTACAGCAACTTCTTCTTCTAAAATATTTGACTCCTGCTGAATCTCCTTACATGACATTCTTCCAACTGACACACCCATCTAATCACAAAACTTGCTCACAATTTCAAAGCCAAACAGACACATTCGCACAACCTTCTTAAATGAGGCTTCCATTCCCTTTGGAAACCATTCCACGTCTCGAAATAGCCTATGTCGATTTCCAATGGATCTAAAATCTATCTTGCCACCTGGTCGACCAAGCCGTCTTTAGAACCAGGTAATGTATAAAACGCTGTTATGACCAGGGACGATTGATCTGGCCCCAGTCACATCTTATCCCTTAAGTGAGTTTGGCTCAAAGGTGACTCTCATGACGAGGACCAGTCGAACTTGCCCTTTTAACGTCACATACACTGCTCCGGAGATGAGGCCATCACCATCTGCTGTGTTAACAGCCGCAAGTGTCTTCATACTACATGCAAGAATGATCATGCCATCGGCACGTGAAACCGCTTGATATCGGGAAGGTTTTGCAAAAGAGTCGTGGAATACTTGTAGTAGACTCGATGTGTGGTATGGGACAGCTACTATGAGTTATATCCAAATATATACTGTGATCCAAAGATGGTAATTGTACCAGTGGATAGGAATATCCTGGGCGAGACTGCGTTCAAATATCTGGAGTCTTCACGATCCAATGCCACGGTCAAGTTCGAAGCCAAAGCCACTATCTCATTGATGCGTGGAATGTTCCTCTGAACCGAATCGACGCATTTACGCATTTCTGTCAACCGCAAGACAAGTATGGGGAATGGGCTGTCATGGTTTTCCTTATCGCCATTTAAGTGAATGTATCAGATAAAGATTAACGGCTAGGAATCAACATTTCATTTTATTGGAAATAGAAAAAGATGTTTGTTACTAGCATACTGCTTAGTATCATATATATGATTTCCAACACATTTCTTAGTTAAGTGACCAACTTCAAAGTTCCCACACATGCCACGCATTGATGAGAAATGTTGCGCAAATACTACCCGAATCGTTCCTACAATATATGTTGCGGTTATAAAACTGATAATGGCTCAGATAAGTACTATTGAACTCCGATTCAGGAGCAAAAACGAGTTAAATTCCTATCTCACTCTCCAACACTCACAATACATCTACATCAGATTTATGATATGAATTCTTAAGAAGATTTGATATATTTTTCGTCGGTGTATATTCAGCTCTGATTTGCATCCTCAAAGAAAGGACAAGCTTGCCCGTTGCATGTACCTCCAAAATTTGTGAAGTAATTCTACTTTGGAGCGGTTTGGAGGAGTTGGGAAAGGAGTGGGATGGATATCATTCCTGTACAATTTGCAGAGTCCTAGCCATCAACCACCCCGCCGTAATCCTTCCGGATAGCATTGTCATCAGATATTGAGTACATAATCTTTGCTTGATGATAGGCGATTGTTCAAGCTCCGCCGGTGCATGCTTCTCTACAGTTGATGAAGTACCTTTGACTTCGATTCTCTGGAATTCAAGCAGCGATTAGACTCATAGAATGAAAGATGGTGATATACGCTCTTGAGAATTCCACTACATTCTATCTTCTCAATCACTACATATTGATTCTGCTGAAAGCCTGTAACATGGATTTGACGGGGGTACGGAAACCAGTCGAAACCTTGGGGTTCGTAACTCAACCAATCTCTTGGCGTGTTGTTGGCAATCACCCTTCCAAGTACACAGCCAACGGTTAGGATGTAATAGCGACAGTATTGTCGGCAAGAAGGCCGCTGACAGTGGGTCTGATGTACGTCAACTTCGTTGCATGCTATCAAGTCTAGACGAGGACCTTACTTATTCAAGGAGTAGTAACACGTACCGCATTGCTGAGGTTTTATCGAATCTCACCTCAATTTTTGCAGACTTGAAAGGATTTTAGTGTTATTGAATCTTACATCATGCTACGCCGTATTATTACCTACTTACTAACTCCTCACAGATGCTTTGTCTAAGCTAAATGCGGGTATCTGTTCGTTTATACATTCATTCCACGAATCAGCCCGGAACATTGATTCACATTGCATTCTGCCCTATTGAACTAGATGAGGAAACACCCATCCGAACGGCTGGTCTGTTGAGCTCCTGCATAAATAGAGGGCAAAAGACTCAAGATATTAGATTTGCAGTCAAATTGAGTTTTTCAATCATTCTATTCCAAATATCTGCAATTATGGTCAATTCTAAACCTACAATAGTTTTCATCCCAGGTTTCTGGCATACACCAGAGGGATTTACACCTCTTGCTAATATCCTGGAAAAAGAAGGCTATCCCTCTGTCCTGGTCAACTTACCCAGTGCAGGCGCTCACCCCGGGCATCCTGACTTCTCACAAGATGTGGCCGCAATTCGCAAGATCATCACCGAGTTGTCCGATGAGGGTAAGGAAGTCATGGTGGTGATGCACTCTGGTGGAAGTGTCAGCGGCAGCGAAGCTTCCCGTGACTTGGGTAAAAAGGAACGCCAAGCCGAGGGAAAGAATGGCGGGATAGTGAGGGTCATTTATATTGGCATTCTATTACCTAAGGCAGGGAAGACTATGTTTGAGACATTTCAAGGCGTCGTTTCGAGTCCTGATCTTGATCCCGGTTTTGTGATCGATCAGGATCAGAGCTTCCATGTATTTGCTGAGGTATGTTTTGATATGTCTTCAAAGATGATGCTAACGTCTCGGCTAGGATGGCACTTCAACTATCACCGACGGTGACACGAGATTTTATAGTGATCTCTCTGCAGAAGATGCAAAATATTGGGGCAGCAAGTTGACCTCGCTTTCGATAGGGTGAGTAAAATGGCCAGATGTGATGGTCCTCTCACTGACGTACCATTTAGAGTCGGAATGTCTCCATTGACCTACGAAGCTTGGAAATACATACCTTCCGCATATATCATGCCACTGCAAGACAAAAGCATTCCACTGAAGCAAGTTCGGCAGATTGTAAAGGAAGCGAATATTGAGATGGTGTTTGAAATAGAGACAGGTCATTGTCCATATCTCGCACAGCCAGAGACAGTGGCCGGTTTTATCCGAAAGGCAGGAGGAGAGACCATTTGATTACTTTAGAAGGCATGGGACAATTACTCTCTATCAACCAAATACATTTCGACCTTCTTTCATGATATGAGTTTATAATCTTCAAGGCTAGCCACGCTCCTTTCCCTGTGGCCATTACCAAAACATTTCCTGAGACAAATCCCATAGCGTGGATTCTGGCATATTGCCATGACCCCAAAGTAGCAAACTATGCGTTATCCAAAAGGGCATCATCTATAGAACTTACACTAATACGGTGCACATATCCCTGGCTGCTAGGAATTGCGTGGCTGACTCCCGACGATGAATAGCAAGGATTGTTTGGAGTGCACAACCTCTGTTCAGACCAGTACACGGTGTCGGAGCGCTATTGAGTGCGAAATGCTTTTCTGGTTGGCTCGAGGTTGATGAGAGAAATAGTTCAGCCTTCAGGGATACCTTGCAAATTGATCGGCGCCGCTTTTTATTCTCCATGACACTTTTAAAGCGGCTCTAAAATACGGAAACGGGCAGCTTAAGTCCGAGCAGGTCAATTAACGGCGGAAGAGCGGTCGTAGAAACATCAACAATTTAACTAATACTGAAGAAGCTTGATAAGCAAAAAGGTAGGATTCTGTAAGTACTTTATCTCTCTCCACGTCTATAAATTCGTCATTTCATGCTTCAATCACGTACATTGCTAGCGGGCCAATCTCTTATCCCGAACTTCATACATCTTTACTCGTCATGCAGCCCGACGAGAAGCCATGCGCGGCACCACAAAGATTCTGGGACTTGTACACCCCTAAACCACCAGTAATCGTTTCCGAGCCAGTTAGAGTGCCCCAAACCTCGATTTCGCGACTGGAACTGAGTGCTGTCCCACCGGCTTCACCACCATCAGACGACCTAGGAGAGGCAAACACCGTCCTCTACCTAGCGTATGGCTCCAATCTCTCTGCCGAGACCTTCAAGGGGAAACGCGGCATTACACCCTTGAGCGCGGTCAATGTTCATGTTCCTTCAATCGATCTCACATTCGATTTATGCGGAATACCTTATACGGAACCCTGCTTCGCAAATTGTCAATACAAGAAAGACCAATCAAGTTCTCCTCGGACAAGAGATTATCACAAGACAAGATGGCATAAGGGATTGGTTGGTGTAGTCTACGAAGTGACTCGCGAGGACTATAGGACTATAATAGCTACCGAAGGAGGTGGCTCATCATATAAACAAGAAATCGTTGAATGTTTTGTTCTTCCAAAAGGTAGCAAGACTGTGGACCGAAATCCTAGTGGCTTACCGTTTCAGGCATACACTTTACTCTGTCCGTTCAATAGTGATGATGCGAACCGCATTGCTCGTCCAGATCCAAACTATGCGCAACCATCTGCACGATACCTGAAGTTAATAACAGACGGTGCTGAGGAGCATGATTTACCGCAGGAATATGTCGATTACTTGCATGACATTAGATCATACACAGTCACGACATTTAGACAGAAAACCGCGCAGGTCATTATCATAACCTTTATTGTCCCTATTCTTCTAGCGCTGTTCGGACTGGGGAGGATTTTTGTAGACAAGAATGGCAAGCTTCCGGATTGGTTAGCTAACGCAATGCTCACGTTATTTAGATACGTTTGGGTGGTGTATGATAGAGTTCTGAAGAATAGATTTGGCGATGGAGAGAGGACCATACAGAGAAATGGAGATGATATTGAAGAGATGGATTTGGATAAGAACTGGGACGAGAAAAAGGTGCCTCTGCTGTGAAATCAACAGCGTGAGACACTGGACGTCGATTTTGAGCAGTGCGCATTTGATAGAGGTCTTTGTATATATCGGGTGCAGCACACACATTGTATTATAGAGGAAATAGCTAATGTATTTTTTGTATATTTGACAGCTCAGAATTTCGCATCGGCTACTTTTGCTCAAGTTTGATAGTATCATTCAAACATGCACGCAGTTCCAATTAATATCGTGTACTATTCGTCCGGCATTTTGTAATGATATAATGCTGTTATTTCAACACAGATCAGAACAGGAGCTAAGAAATCGACCGCTGGCAGATTGAATTCTCAGGCGTGTGTCTCCCCTTGGAACATTCGGAACTTTTGACGGAAAGTGTTGGTATCAACTTGGTTGATAAGTGTAAAGTACTTTAGTCTATTGTGGTTGTAATCGTTCTTGATCATTTACTATGTAAAGCTATGTATATTTCTAGATAGATTAGAAGCTATCATCTGCGCTAGCGTCTGTGCTAGTCAATACAGCTCCCTCTGTATGGTCACATGATTGATATCCCGACAGAAAGGGATAGAAAGGCAATCATCTATGTTAGTCTTTCTTGCTATGTTCTGAATTGCTTTGCTATCATCAAACGAGACAAAAATGCCTCTTCTCCACACCAAAAGTCTCAATCGCCTCCAGCCTTTCTGCCCACCACATTTACCAGCATCACATCTATACAAGCACCCTTCTGTACCTCCTGAGCCGCCCGTCGATACAGCTCCAGTACATCTCTCGATCCCTCCCCTGCGATATTGACTAATTCTTTTATACCGTTCATATGCATTAAAGTCCACGCATACACAATATCGGGCTCTGGTCCGAGGAGTTGGTCATCCAGAACTGTTATTTCTCGTTCTTGGAAGATGGGACCGAGTTGACGTATCCACCTATGGATTGTCAGGACACAGTACAGTAGCATACTGTTTAAAGGCGAGAAATAAAATGGGAATGATACTCAAAACTGGAAAATTTCTTCAGAGGAGCTTCATACATCCATCTTATCAACTCTTTAAGGTTGTTAGTTGATAAGTCTGGAGTAGCAGCTGTGCATGTCATCATGCTGAAATCGACTTCTTTCCATTGGATGTATCCACCTGGTCCTACATCCGACAATCTCAGCTCACTTTTCACATTGCATTTTTCTTCAGGGGAGTAACGAACTTAACAATGTCAACACATTGTCTAAAACATATCTTGGATCTCCGCCAGGAATCACGACACAAAGAAGACTTATGTGGACCACATCATATTGCCCCTTCAAGCTCTCCGGAACAGGTTTGAAGATATCCATAACATCTAGTTTGACATTTGAGGGAAGCAATGCCGAATGTGGATATTGACGAGTTGAGATGTCGAAACCGTCTAATTGTGCGTTCGTCTTTGATTCTGCAAGCTCTTTTGCTAAATCTATGAGCCAGATTCTCCAGCAACATTAACTTCGTGCACATGAATTGTTCGAGACACAAGATCGCTCACCCTGTTCCACAAGCTATATCGGCAATCTTGATGTTTTCTTTGAGTGGGATACTGGGATGTAGAAGATGCCCGACTAATCTTTGCCAAAGCCAATGCTGGACGTAGAGGCTATATCAGTTAGTGTGTATTTGCATAGATGGGGTCTTAAGATTCAAACCAACCGGGAAGAACCTAGGGGACTTCGCTCAAGGACATATTCTTCTGCAGCTGAAGTCATTGTATCGCTGTTATGTTCACTTGAAATACTGTTTCTGTTGGTACCGGAAGATTTAGAGCGACTGAGAATCAACCTGCGAGGAGATAAGAGCAATGCACTACCAATCTACGAGGAGGTCAAGCTATCGATGAAGGGAAGTTTATGCTGTTGATTGATTGTACTTACGTAACATCCGAGGTAATCAAATTTTTATTCCTTGCTTCCACATTTCAAGTGTCACTGAGTCTGAAGAATACAGCGATGGAACACCACAGACTTTCCGAGACTCAGCTCATGAGGCAGCAATCACTGCAATATTCCCCATGAACGTTAAGTTTTGTTTATTTATTCATGTTTAGCAGTTTACTTTTGAAATCCCAGTTCATGAATTCATTTCTGGAGGCTTTACATAATTATTGAATATGATCACAGAGAGTTGTTGTGAAAAGAGAATACGGTACGGAAATTCCACGCCACATTTTCCTTCGTCGCCACCAGCCACAGGGTGATACCATTCTATCCGGATCCCCAGCACAACTCGTCGATCATTGTATTCAGTTCTTATCGTCTCGTTCTCCGATACTGCATCTTACATCAGTAGATGGCACAGCAAGGGGTTGACAAACAACTGGCAATCTTGGCAAATGCGGTGTGTATCTTTCCCAATTTCAGCTACTGAGTTGAATTATCAATCGGGTTTTCACACTGCACAGTACTGACCATATTTCGAATTCAGAGTTGTACCTGAAGCAATGCCATCGTTCGCAATGTTCCATTTGAACAACACTTGCTGTCTCAAGCTACACAGCTGTGAGAGCCGCATTTGTAACAATCGCCGAACAAAGGGTTTCGGAAGGAACGTTTGCGATGCTGTACCAGTTCTTATGGCTAACAGCAAGAAGAAATATCTCCTTGACAATGCATGAAGCTAATAGCATTTTATCACGGGTAACAGCTTAGCCTCGAAGGTATCTGAAAAACTCAGGAGGTTGTGGTGCCTTTTGTGAGTGCAATACGCCCTTGTTTAAGTAGGTAGATTTCAACTGTCGATGGAGAGTTGGAGGACAGTTTGTCCGGTTTTGGCTGTGACTGTGATCATGTGTTTCTTTTCGAGCATGGATCTCTTACTCATCTCATATATCCGGATGTCCTCATTTCCTCACTCATGTACTCCAAACGAGCACTCTTTACTCCTGCTGCCTGCCAACAGTTAATTGGTTCCTGAATAATCTATCTGAAAATCCTGGACGTTTCTTTTGCACCTGATTCTATCACCTCGTTCTGCATCGTTTACTTCTTGTTCTTTCGATCAGGCTCCGACTCGGGCAACTAAGATTAGATTCTTCGAGCGTTTAGCCCTTGATGTGGCAAATCACAGAACTTTGCTATGTTTGTCAGCTATAACGTTTGTCTTGCTCCGGCCGCGTGGCATGCATATTTGAACGTACCTCCCTATGTAGGTCCATTGATCGTCTGAGAACCTATGAACGGCAAAGGATACGTTTTTCACTTTTCACATGTGTCGATGACATGTAATCGTGCAAAGTGGTATGGATGCTCCTTACAGTGTTTTCCAAAGGCAGGAACCAGGAAGTGGATAACGTATCCATTGGATTCATACATTGTCTGTTGATTGAGGCAAAAGGAACGGATAGAACTTTTCACTAGAGATAGTTCTTTTCGACCTTTTCCAGGTCGATATGACATCGCGAGGAAGGCGAATAGCTCTTACTCGTACGATAACACTTATGAATATTCTGACCACTGTCTGCGTTAGAACCAAGGCACCTCCCATACATACAGTTGAATAAGGTACCTGCAACCTCAAAGCTCCTTCTCTTCATGATTTTATGTGCATAATGTTCACATGATCTGACATCTCCAAGTTTAGAATATTCCCCAGCAAATTCGATTACGAAGTGGATCTCCCCACCTTGCTCTGGCTTTCTTAGCATTTCATTCGACTACCGCATCATCAAACTCTAAAATTATATTTAGCGTGGGGGTCAGAAGATCTATTGTGGGGTAGTATGATGATCCCTAAGACCGAGGTTCTTTCCATTTCCCTCTACCAAAGTCATCACCTTCCTTCAAACCGATAACCGTCCACTCTCTTGAATTGTCCGCGTGCTCAACGGACGTGGGGGTTATATTTGTATAGGGAAAGTGGCACCCGAGCCATCTATATTTGAACTACAGGTATTGGGAATTTGTTGGAGTAGTGCTGGACTATAATTTGTTGAGATGCTTTCTGATCAGACCTTTCACTTCGGTACATCTGTACGTAAGTGATGAATCAGATCTGGGATATGGATAGTTCCAATTTCAGTCTATAGAAGCTAATTTAGGATTCACACTTACTCCGTTGTTATATTTAAAATGTTTTCCCTTCAATTTAGTTCATTCCTATCTTCATATTCCCCAGTTGATCATTAATTTTACAATTTATCATATCTCGCCGTTGTGCAATATCTCAACCTCCGAACACAATCTAAACAATGACTGCCTCACAATCCTATAGGAACGGCAATGGCTCTGCAAATGGGCATCGTACATTGGTACCAGGAGTCTATGTTCCTACTGTTGCATTCTTTCATCCAGAATCTGAAGAAGTCGATACCTCAACAGTCGCCAAACACGTTTCCAGACTTGCCACTTCTGGAATTGCAGGTCTTGTTGTCCATGGCTCAAATGGTGAAGCAGTCCATCTCACACATTCCGAACGCTCGCTCATCACCTCAACTACACGCAAAGCTCTCGACAAATCAGGTGCCTCGTCCATTCCGGTTATTGTAGGCTGTGGTACCCAATCAGTTAAGGAGACACTTGAACTGTGTAGAGAAGCTAAAAATTCAGGTGGAGACTATGCAATCATTCTTCCACCCAGTTACTACGCATCACTCTTGATCCCACAATTGATATTGGATTTCTTCACGCAAGTCGCGGATGCAAGTCCAATCCCCATTATCATATACAACTATCCTGCCGCACAAGGAGGGCTTGATCTAAGTTCCGACGTCATCCTTGCACTTTCTGCTCATTCAAATATCGTGGGTGTAAAACTCACATGTGGAAATACTGGAAAGTTGGCACGAATCGCCGCATCTGCTAAACCATCCTTCCTCACCACTGGCGGTTCTGCAGATTTCATTTTGCAAACTATGGTAGTGGGTGGCGATGGAGTCATAGCTGGATTGGCAAACTTAGCACCAAAAGCTTGTGTAGAAGTCATGAGACTATTCAAAGAAGGAAAGCTGGAAGAGGCGAGAGAGCTGCAAGCAATTGTTGCAAGAGGAGATTGGGTGGCTATCAAGGGGGGTTTTGTTAGTGTCAAAGTTGCATTGGAGAAGTATTACGGATATGGTGGATTGCCTAGGAAACCATGTGCACTGCCTGAGAAGAAAGCATTGTCAGCAATGAATGAAGAGTTTTCAGAATTGCTTGAGTTGGAGAAAACTCTCTAGTCCAATTGAATTGAAGAAATGGAATTTAAAAATATTTTTAAAGGACTTTCATTTCAAATAGCTTGAAATACGAAAGAACAGCATCTTCAATTGTCTAGCGATTTGAAGAGAATAGAGAACATCAAAATGCAAAACATGAAAGGCCTTTCTCATATTCTCTGAAATATTATCATGGAGTGTATCCTTATGTTCAGCTTCCTTCTTGCTTGCGAGCCTATCTTCTTGATACCAAGTCCGACTTTTGCTTCCTGTAAATCTTCGCCATCACATCTTGTCACCATCTCACATCCTATTCATCACAAGCAAGATTCAAGTCACATACTTCCTGGAGGTGGGCATCCAAGTTGCCTACTGGATATACCTATTGGATGTTATATTGTCATTATCTCGGATCGATAACGTCACATTCATCCAAAATTTTATAGAAATTCTCAGTCTTACGCCGCTTTTGTCTACGTGCATCTAGAATGTGGTAGTGTGGGGGTGCAAAGTCAGTCTTATAATTACTTGACTACTTAATTCGGGTTATGGCAAGAAGATACAACCGAAGAACAGCTTTGTAACCAGGTGGCAACTAGCGACATAGTTAAATAGTAAGAAGACCATTGAGGGTCGTCAGTGTATTGTTTTGCAGCGGATGAAAGAGATCAATCGAGATGTGGCAAAATGATGAGAAGTGACCTGACACGTCCCTGACCACCAAAGTTTTATCTCATTCCTCTGCTGTCGTCAAAAAAGTGATTGTCATGACTCGCGCATTGTCTGCAAGGTCGATGATTCGAGCTGTTAAGAATACAGTCAGAAAACCTTTGATAGTTTAGAAGGAAAAAAATGAGAAGGTGGTCTCGAGGTGGTGTGGTCTCGCAGATGTGGGGTGCGGGGTATATCACTATATGTAAGCCGGGATCCGCTATTGAAATCACTGCGACACCTGGACAGAATGAATCTATACTTTTCTCAGCCTAGTCATGTTCGCCAACGCGGGAATGTCGGGAATGCGAAGGATCCACTCTGGTGGTTTTACCGATCATACATTTCTCGCAACTCGCCCTGGGTTAGGCGAGGACGGCGAGTTGGCATGATATCGGGAAGGAGAAAAATATTGCTTGTATCTTGGTTACTTTTATTGGGTTCAGTGTATTCCCGAATACCCGCCCGTTGGGATTCATGATGGGGATACGAGTACGTACTAAGCTGCGTTAATTCTGGAGATCCACTTCATGTCTTCTCCACCCCCACGCCCGTCTTGTCGACTTAAAGTGGGGGAGATAGTAATGATATCGCGATGAGGTTCAGGTGAGAGGATATCTTCAGGGTCTCTCTCATGGAATTAGGATGTCATTTTATATGAGGAGTTGTAGTTCATACCTTCTTCTAAGCATTTCATTCGGCAAAAAGCTCATGATGTCGACCGGGCGGTGTGAGTCTAAAGACTTATAATGGGGAGCGGCGAAGGGGAAAACGTGAGAATATACTATCGAGAGAATTGTTGTATTGTTTATATTTCTATTCTTGTTTTGATGGTTTGAAGTATCCTCTCATACAGCTACTCATGCAATAGTTACGTATCTCATCTCTACATTCAAAAGACTTGCCAAAACATACGTCTCTTAGACACTTATCGGGATGCGCCTTGTAAGTGGAAAGCTATAGATATACAACAAAACGACCTCTTAGCTTATAATCGAAAACTCCTGATTTATAATTTTTTCGAAATACTCATCTTAGATTGCTCATCAATTGGTCTCGAAATGCATACTATTACCTGATCTACTTAATTCTCACTCGTTGAGAATGTCGATCTTCTTCACTCGACCTTTGTTATTACGTATTCATTATACTATATGTTTCTTTCTTATTAGGTAATATTACAATGAATTATTGTCTCGTAATTGGGGAGCTGAGACGATGATTGTGTTTCTTTGAGTGAGTATTGAGATGTCCAGACTTTTGAGGTCTACGATCATTCGCACAGATTTTTAATAGGCATGAACATCATAGACATCACCTGGTATTTAAACATTATTGGCCTCACATAGTATACAAATCAATGCTTAACAACCTATACTCAACAGGGCGAGAAAGACTAGGAACATGCAATACAACTTTTTAGCAGAATACAGTTGATGTTTTGACAGGAAGATAGTCCAATAGCACGCGGCGGACGACAAGAAGAGAGCGTCCAAACACAATTCCAACAGTCGCAGTATCCAAGTATCAACATTAACATAGGGAGTCTCAGAGACAAAGACAAATGGTTTAAACATAATTGACACCCGAAAAATCTCATAAGATATAGCTGTGTTAAACATAGACGTGCATTTCACCTCGTAGTTCATCGCGTCTTCTCCTCGATGGGTTTGACCGAGATGTACAAAAGAATCCAAGAGGTCATAACGCACGAATTCTCGACTTGATGTCTCTCTTGAATGACATCTTGTGGAAGTGTAGAAGCCAGCTTTGTAGAAGATTATCGAATGGGAGATTTCTATCGATCTCGCGATGGCATGGTTGAATCCAAGCTGAGAGGTGGAATAGAATGAGATAGATGGCTACGCAAACAGAGAGTATGGGATAGAAGAGGAGATCGTCAGCGAGAATGAGATGGAATGGGAGAACGCCGCAGGAACTCGCGGGTCAAACTCATATAAGTGTTCTCCGAGAATTGAAATCTATTCATGTATTCTATTCTCACGTTGTGAAAATGAAAATGGATCTTTGGGTAAGAGAAGATAGAAAATGGGACGAAAGAGAATATTCAAGATATCTTACGTGGCATTTCTTGTATTAATAATGAATAATATATTTTGTTTACGCACAAGAGAAAATGAAATGGAATCGAGATAAGATTTTTTTTGCTCTTCTCTGGTATTTCCGTCTTTTCATTGCTATCCTCTTACTGTGACTGTAGTCTTATTTAACTACGAGGGAAAGTAAGTACTGGATAAATTGATTATAAAGAAATTTTCTAGCGAGCAAAATTATCTATATCATATTTGAAATTATTTTACATTAATATTCTTTCCAACTTAGATATCTCTTTATCTACTTAAGATGTAACCACATAGGTTACCATTGCTCAAATCGATAATATAAAGATATATCTGATGACCTTGAAGATTCGGTCCTCTCCTTCCCTTCTTCTCTCATTCTACTTCCTCCCCAAACAGTGGTAGTGAGAACCAGGAATGAGGCGAATAGAAGCGAGAATATGTTCCACCAAATAAATCTCAGTCCTAGCACCAGTAATCCTCCCAATCACCATGCCATAATTCCTACAAATCATCCTCAGTACCAGAATTGTCCCTCTCTTCAGAGGATCCGAGAATTTCAGACTCAACATCGGATTCGCAGGGACAAGCAAATTACTCCTCCCGATAAAGCCGATGCTTATTATAAACCGATATCGGGCAGCCCATTTCTTCAAAGCTTAAGAGCTGCACACGGGGAAGCACCCAATCAGAATTCTCTAGAAGCTTTTCTTTGGGAAGAGTAACATTATCAAGCTTTAGAAGTTCCTGCCTTTCATCGAAAAATTCTTCTCATATAGGCTTCCACCACTCCCACCTTGCCCATGTCCAATCTCTCTGTAGTACTTTCGATGTCTTCTCTATGCCGGTATAGGAACGACATGGAAAAGAATTATGACGCCTGGTACTTTCAGAGTCATTATCGCTGTCATCGCTTCCGAAGTCGCTATTATCATCAATATCGCCGAAACCCTCTATGTCTGTCTCCACCCCCGTATCGGAACTTTCATCAATTCCAGTGTCATGCATGCTGCTGCGATCCCGTAGTTCTGTGAGCGAAAGTGTTTTCCCGGACATGTGAGTCTTGTTCTTTTGCAAACTCCTGACAGTTGATTTACGCAAGAAATAAGTTACCACGTGAACATTTCTCAGTTGCTGAACTAAATATCTGATAAAAGAGTAGAGCCAGTGGTTCAACTCCAAGTGAATGTTATCGTAATTAAATGCCAAGTGAGTAATCCGTCTCATGTCTTCTTCTGATGCCTTTTCGAAAGGATTCTTTCTGTAAGTAATATCCCTTTTGGCATTATTCAGTCGATTGATGTAAACAAGATCCTTTTCAGAACTGTAATAAATGGCTCGTTCTAGAAAAGACGAAAAGGAATATTGATAGGATTTGAGTGCCACCTTTCGAGACATACTGGTGGTGTGTAAGAGAGCAGGAGGGCTTCCATGGCATGTTGAAACTCGGTCGAAAAGGCACATCGAAGAGTAAGACGGCCGTGGTAGTCTATGATCGGCCACCTATCACCGCGATAGCATTTAATCGCCGTTGCACGACCGGTATTTAATTGCGTCTTGGTGAGTCTCCCGTCGGATTTTGGAAGATTTGCTTCAAACTCAATGACTTGAGGTGGAATGGCAACGTCAGCGAATTCCCAGATCAAAAGCTGAGCTTCGTTAGAGAGTAATGCGAATCTGTTGAAGCTTTCCTCTTCATCTATTTATTGAACGGTATGCACCAAGGACGACATGGTTGCTTGATTTGGCTTATCCATTGAAATTGCGAAATATGTCCAGTAATTCTGAGCATCTATTTATGAGAAAGTTCTCCCATCGAAAGATTATCAAAACCAATCGCAATATCTCTGGTTCCTCTTGATTGAAAACAAAAAGAACACATATGAGAAATATGTTGAGTGAGAAATTATTTTTCAGGACGGAACTAGGTAAAAAATGTTTAGGATAAGGTCACGTTCTTCATCGGCCATGGACAAGTTGCGCCAGAGCAAAGATCGACTGCTATTTTAGTGAAATATTACCCCAAGTTTTTCCCTCAACTTCTACTTTTCATCCAAACTCACGTCAAATGTCCAAAACAGGTATATGTGTCAAAAAGAGAAGAGTAGAGTAATCGAAAAGGGCTGAGATCTTTGAACAAGTTCTATGTTACCCCAAAAATGGAGAAAGCTTGACTCATTAATGGTATAGTTAATGAAAAATGACAAATATGTCACATATTTTATTTTATAACACATGTTAATAAGTGTTCAAAACGTGATCTTTTGATCTTTTAATCTCATGAACTTTTTACCGATATGGACTATTCTATTGTAGAATTTGTGCGTTAGACATAGAGTCTGAAACTCAAAAATATACAGGATCTTTATGGGATTTCGAAGTGGTATAGAGGCTCGTTTTGGTGGTGGGGGAGGGGAAAGACTCCTTCAATTACATGATACTTACTCCTCCATATGCCGATTTCCCAATCCGTTCTAGAACCATGCATATACGATGCGTGGATCCGTAGAAACTCCGCAAGAGAGAAGGAAAATCATCCAAATTATAGATACGTATCACATCACATATATCACAGATGACAACCATGAACCCCTTGGAAGAGAAAAAACAAAGATATGTATAATATCAAACGAAAGCCTCGCGTATACTCAAACTCCTATCTTGTCAGCAAGCAAGCTATCTCCATATTCGCCATTAACATTAGAGGTATTGTATCATATCCATATATCATCTTCCATTCCATATCCATGTTATTTCCCCATCCCATCCAAAAGAATTCATTAAAACCTAGCCCTCATCCTAATCCTCATTCTCATACTTACAAGACCAAAGCCGCAAGCCCCACCATCCCCATAATCCCCGCAACTCCAACTTCCACCCCTGGTCTTTTCACACCACTATTTCCAGTTGCACTAGCCGTTGCACTCGCACTAAGGGCAGAAGCACTATCACTCGCCACAACCGTCGTAACCGTAGTCACGATCTCACTAACCGTACTCGCCGCCCTCGTACTAGCGCTCCTCGTCGTTCCTGAAATAGTGGTCTCCGTAGTCCCTATCTGAACTTCCGTACTGACAATTTTATTTCCTCCAACTGAAGTTGTGATTGTCGTCGAAACTGAAATCGTCTGCTGAGAAATACTTTCTAAAACAGTAGTCGCGGGAATCGTAGTAGCAGGAATTGTACTGGCAGGAAGCGTCGTCGTATAAGTGACTGTAACTCCACCTAAAGCCGATGCGGGGATAGCGCTACCCACTCCACTGGCGGTGAATTGAGATGGCATAGGGAGAGTAGCGGTATTGGGCTTGGCAGCGCTGTTGCTACTGTAGATATTTCCTGTTGTTCCATCTTTCTCTGTATAATCTCCCGATTCCAAATTGGCGGTAGCACCCGAAGGAGAAGAATATAATCCTCCTACTACAGTTCCATAACTATCATCTGGAAGATAATAATTGGTTGTAAATTGATCGTAGCAAAAAGGAATGTTTAGGGAGTGCATGGTGAGACATGTTAAAGAAGAAACGCAGCATAATGAAGCCGAGTCGCGTTTTTCGACACTATGCTCTGAGGAGGAGGAAAGCGATCGTTTGCTCGCAGGTAAAGAGGAGAGAACAATATCTTGAAATAGGTTCACGAAGTCCGAGTCCCCGATCTGTGGGGCAGTGGCAGTTGTCGCCCCGGCCGGAGAACAAAGGGTGTATCCTTGTTGACACTCGCCGCGAGACTTGAGTACGGATGCTGCCACCAATGCCGCAGGCGCAATAAATGCGATCATAAGTTGATGGCGCATCTTGTTGGTATGTATGTGTCGACGTGATTAGAGGTGTATCAAATATATGATGTACAACCTAATGTCTGTATATATGTGCTGGGTTTGAAGTAGATATTGAAGCGAATAATTCGAGGTGAACCCGAACCAACTCGATCGGAAAGCGAAGTGTTACCTGCAAACAATGTACAACTCTCGTTCAAATTTCACGATACAATCAATAAGTGTGAAAGAGTGGAAGAGATTGCAAGTTGCCAACAAGAACAATAACGGACGAATGAACAGTGAATCTTCCTCGACAACACGTCTGAGTTCCTCTCACAATAGCGACAATGTTGAAAGAGGACAGAAACACAAGAAGGAAATCGATTTAAGAAAGAAAAAGCCAAAATTTTCGTCAACCAACAGGAAGAAAGCAAGGAGAGTAAGATACTTAGCTGCTCGGGTTGGTCAATATTGTAAACTCACTGAATCAAGTATGGTTAGTATAGTGCTTGCATGATCGGGATACGAGACCCGTTCGGCGTTCATAGGCCATAGATTTACTTGTACCTTGCAGACGGTCTTGCATTGAGCAGGTAGATGGATTTTGTATGGACGAGAGGAAAGAAAAGGAAAAAGAAAGATAATATTTACAGTCACATTAACCTTATCAAGGGTTTCACTTGGTTGGTTGGATGATGTTGATTTGCTTAGTCATGCTGGACCAGCTGACTAGCTCTGGTTGGCTCTTGTTAAGACTTGCTCGAGTGGATTAAGTGAAATAGTTATTTTAAGGCTCTCATTGTGAGTTCACAGCGCTTTGTTAGCCAATACTCACTCTTCACCCCTCCTTCTCCTGCTCATCATCTTTGGCCGTTTTATCCGTTGCACGTCAATCGTCAAAGTGTCTGAGCATTATTGAAAGTCTAAAAATCCCCGAAAATTTTAGACGAACCGGTCCATATCAGGGGTTGAAGCGCAACCATTATCAATCTACACAGTTCTGAGGGATGTTCATTATCTGACCACACCGCCGCAGAACCGCCATCTGCTCGTCAAATAATTCCCCATCTGGTATTGCTGCATTGTAAAACTCTTTAAGAGAATTGGGAAGTGTTATCAAAATGTAAATGTAGGAAAGGCCTAGAGAGTCTGTTCCTAGCTTCGTTGATTTCTAACAGTTGCTATCTCCATTCTTATACCCCTCTACCAATTCAATCCAATGTCAAAAACTAACTCAATCGATCCCTCACATATCGTGCTCCCATCAACCAAGAAAATAAAAGTAATAAAACAAGAAAGCGTGGGTATACATAAGTCTCATCTATTCTTTATAATTTTCGTTGCTCGTCACTTCTTACTTTGCTTTATTCATCCACTGCCCCTCCGTATCTATATCCGTTTCCCCAGCCCCCCTTACTCTTCCTCAAAATGCTACCACCACCAAACTCCCTTATCTCATTCATTCATTCAACAACAACAACAACAACAACAACAATAGGTGATATCCTCAGGCTAAATCCAATTCAACAATAACCTCCCCAGTCCGCCCCAATAAATTTCCTTTACTTGAATCTCCACTAGGGTTCATTCATTTATTTCTGTCCTGAGAAAAACCATGAACTTCTCTTTGTGCTCCCGGTACTTCCTGTCTCCGAGTTTTGCAAGTTTCCGATAATTGGGATCGGCGCATCACCACCACCGCCTCTCAATGGCTTGGCAATTCTACTACCCGCACCACCAAAGCTAAATCCACCCGTAGGCGAGCCTAGTCCACGGGTACTACCTGCTTTGGCAGCTTCGAGTCGTTCTTTTACTGCTGACAGTTGGGCTTCGAATCTATGGGAAACGTCAGTAATGCTATTGATGTATGATTAAAATCAATTGGAAAGTAAAGAGGGAATTCATACCTGTGACTGGCAGTAGTCAATTTTTCTTGTGAATCTTGTAACAGACTCTCCAAACTCTGAATCCGTTCATTCCTTGCAATCAACTTCCTCTCAGCAATGGCAACTTCCTTCTTCAAGCTGCCATTTTGTTCGACCAATTGTCTCTGAACATGAGTCAATTGCTCTAGATTTCTCTCCAAGAAAGCCATTTTCTTTTGTTGGGCTCTGTTGTTAGACGAACGGAGAACGTTGTTATATTGCTCGCGAGTCTCATCGAGGGAGATTTCTAGTTCAACGACACGTTCACAACGATTTTGCAAGTCCCGCATCAAACTCTTCTTCATCACGTCGAATTCGGCGATTTGTTGTTGAACAGTCTTGCCGCTTGCTGAGCCTGGTGCTGTACTATTAGATGCACTGCCTGACTTGACTCTCTGTTGCAGGTCTTCATTTACAGCCTTGAACTTCTCAATCTCAGCCGACTTTTGAGCGACCTCCTTCTTGAGGTCTTCTACTAATTCGACCTTAATGTCTTGATTGTTAGAATATGCCTTTTCGAGACGCTCCTTAATCTCAGCGACATCCCCTTCGCCTAAGTTGCGTTCAAGAAGGTCTTCGTATTCTTGCTCAAGGACTTGAAGACGTTGTTCCAACTCTTCTCGGCGCTTGACATTGGCATCATTCGATGATGAACCAAACATGGAAAGTTCTGCCTGTCGAACAATGCCCTGAGTCTCGACTAGTTTTGCCTTCAATTCTTCAAACTCATCAGGGGGAATGGCTTCCCCAGCAGAGCTTTGCTCATGAAGAGAATCAATATGATCAATGACCTTCTTGATAGTCGCTTCATTCTCACTGAAAACATCTCCGCCAAGATCAAACCCAGCCATCATTTGTGCCATCTTTTCAGCCTTCCTCTTCTCCTTCTCATCCAAGGCAGCAGTCGATTCTTTGGCGCTCATTTTTACATTAAGTAATTGCTGTTTGAGTTCGTCGAGCTCCGCGGTCAATTCGGCGTTGGCTTCTTTTAAACTATCCATGGTGATTTGTGCCTCTTTGCTCTCGAATGCTAATCGCTCAAGTTGCATTTTGAATTCGTTTGCTTCACTAGTAAGTTTCTCATTATCCTTGTTGACCTTGGTATCCCGTTCCTTTAGGTAAGTGAGTTCCTCTTTGGTGTCTCGCAAGGTCTTCTCTGCAGCCGCAATTTGAGTTTCCTTTTCCGTTATCTGATCTTGAAGTTCATTCTCACGTCGTAGAAATTCCTCTCTCTCGTCTTTATCTATTGGTAGACCTGGAGTGGCGGACCTTTCCGCCACCGGTGTCTCTGCACGACTTTCTGTTGCTAGACGTGAAGGTGTAGACGGCCGGGGCGCTTGAGCTGCTGCTGCCTTTGCCCCACTAACGCCTGCGAGAGGGGGTGCCCACTGCTCCTTTGGTACAGATTCTCCCTTACGCCATAGCTGAACCTCTCCCTCAAGTGTAGAAACATAGGTTTCGAAGGTCGTAACTTGGGATTGAGCCTTCCTAAGTAAGGCTTTGAGTTCCGCTGGACTGAGCTCTGCGTTGACCTTGGCCTTATTCTTGATTGCCTTTGCTCGCATACCAAATCTCAAGGTACTCAGGGTTTCTTCGGCATTGTAACTACTGGGCGAGCAGTTGATAATAAGTGTTGTTCTACTGTTTCCTCCTAAACTCTCTTGTAAAATTCTGGTAAGTTTCGAGTCTCGATAAGGAATATGAGATGATTTGCCATCTGTCAGATTGTTGATAACCATACCAAGAGCACTCAAACTCTTGTTGATCTTCTTTGCCTCCTCCAAGGTTTGTCCACTAGCACCAGTCTTTCCGACCTTTTCACTACCAGCTAAATCGACCAAGAAAAGTTGACCGCTCTTTGCCGACCCGGTTTCAACGTTCTTTTGTGTGATCGTTATAACGAATATAGAATGTGATCGAGAAGACTCTGCGTTCATGTTGGTCGAGGCTACCACTCTTGCATCCCCTCCTCTCTTCAAAACTTCGTAGACTTCTTGAACGCTTGACACATAAACCTCTAGTAAACCTTTAACGTAAACACCTCTATTTTTTTCTTCGTGGATTGGCAGATTGTCGTTCTGTGGCTGTAGCAAATCTCTAATGCGTTCCATATAGATTTCCATGTAGCTGACTCTCACTGTATACTCGATCGTACCTGGACTTGACAGAATGCTGGCGAATATTTGCTCCACAATTCTGGGAATAACACCTCTACCATCATCATTGTCAAGGTTTGTTCCCATCATAGTATACGATTTTCCCGCTCCTGTTTGACCATATGCAAAGACTGTTCCATTATAACCGTTAAGAATGTCGTCCACAGTGGGCTTGATAGAGAAGTCGAAAATATCTTTTTGCCGTGAGCTCATGCCAAAGACACGATCGAATGTAAAAGAACCAGCCGCTCCATTTGACTATCTCTGAGATTAGTAGAGTGCAACATCTCCAGAGAGTTAAGTTCCACAAGACACATACATCAAGAGCGCAGGTATCGTCAGCCTCGAATTTTACAACTGGTTGAGCACCCTGCTCATTCTCAATGCGATTCTGCGGCCTAAACCGACAGACAACCTTAATAGAGTTCGACATGATCGCGAGATGGTTGCTATCCCGGAACGACCATATGTACAACAGTCGAACTCAGAATGTATGTTGTCGTTGCAGATTTAAAGAAGACTGTATTTGAGTATTTACTTTGTGGTCAGTGGTTGGTTGATAAGGGGAGGATGTTGACACACAATCGCGCTAAGATCTTCGCGTAGTAATTCCCAAGGCCAATGCAATGTCGGAAGAAATAAATTTGTGTCAATGCAATGCGACCATACGGAAAAGGTTGCACGGTAATGACTAGGGATATGCTTGTATTATGAGGAGTAATATCAGTGAGCTGTTATGATTGTCAAACAGTATTGGCAAGAATACTTTTTATACGGTGCAAATCCAAAAGCAAAAGAAAAATGCTGTGTAGATTCGTGATTCATTTTAGTTGATCTTGCTGTGTTACCATAGGTACCGTATGGCATGTACAGTATCTACGATAGGCAAAGTGGGTTGTCGGAACAAAACGATGTACTTGAGAGACATCGAGTAATGCTGGATGAGATGCACCGTTGGAGAAGAAATGTTGTCCTATTGACTAACGCCTCGAGAAAATAACCATATAAACATATTGTGAAGGGAAACTCCATGATAGATGCCCCTTCGAAAACTCCATAACCCCGCCATGTCATCATTAAAAGAGGCGTAACGTAAATATGACCAGGTAAAGAATCACGTTGAATGTGCTTCAAAGCAGTTCAGCCATTATATGAGCTTCTCAAATGTTTGAAGATCCATCCTCAATTATCCTCCCAACTCTTTTCCACAGTTTCCCTAACACGCTTTGTGTATTCTCTCCTGTTGTCTTTGTATAGGTTGGAAGCTTCGACATTGGCGGGTGAGCCCGTGTTTGGGTCATTCAGAAGACTACTCAGAAATTAACACATAGATCTAGAAACCAGGAGACCATTTGCGAAGCATATATGTACCTTTGAATACTTGTCAAAACAGCCGCAACATCATATGTAGGACTCCACCTGTTCTGCAAAATATCCAAACACAACTCTCCAGTTGCATAAACGTTAGGATGAAACATTTGGCTGATGAACTTGACGGCGGGGGGCTTGTTTGGGTATTGTTCCTCGAAGGTCATAACAAGTCGAAAAGTTCCATCTTCAAAGGGAGTGTCTGCAGGACCGATAATGACGGCGTTCCTAATAGTTTCATTATTGGCATAAAGTCCATGAATATCAGATTTTCATCGGGAGAGACTAACCAGAGCATCACATTATCTGCAACAGGAGATGCGGAAACACCAGCGGGAGGATCAGTTTGCATGCGCTGTCGATGAGAATTAGAGTTCCTCTTCAATTATCTGGGTACCCCTCCATTCCTGGACAATGATTGCCACTAACCTTGAAATCCCGCATGAGACGACGACGAGCAGCTGTAGACATGATGGAGACCTGTGCGAATAATAACCACGAATCAGGGTGTGGAATTCTTGTTGAATGGAGTTGGACTTGAATGAATGGGAATGTTTTATGATTTGAGTGATAGCTTTGATTTGATGTATGCCGAAAAGCAAGTTCTATCGGATAGATGTTAGTGTCCGATGTGAAAGCCGGCAGCGGAAGTTTATGTGGGCTCCCGCAATGATGGATTGATGTTGAGTTTGTGTGATGAGTCTATCGGACAGTTTTGATTGGAAAGGACGAAGATTTCTCACTTCACTTTCACGTTTTTGGACGTTATACACAGATGTATTGAGGTCTCGAGGTTTTGCTGATCCGATTCGAATTTTCGTTAACAACGCTTTCATTCCACCCATTCCACCCATTCAACCCATCCAACCCTTCATGCAAGATGTGTCCACCAAAACCGCCACGCAAACAAGGCTCGCGCAAGGATCCTTGAGTCATGTTATCGTGGGATCACGTGGAGATTGTGAGAACAAGCGTGGTAAGCTACTGCGGAATTGGCTTAGTGGGTGTTTAGCAACTACCCGCGCTTGGGTCCGAGCATTTTACTCTGGGCACGTGTCTGGGGTAAAATGGAATGCACTCCGCCGCTGCTAACCGCGGGACAATCGATGCTGGATATTGCTCACAAGCAACTCATTACTTTTTTTTCCTTTCTTTCCATACAGTCTTTGGGGTTGATCAACGCTCTCCTCTCTTGTGCATCTTCCACACACATTCATCATGCTTTCACACACTGCCAAATCTTCGATGAGAAGTTTAAGGATGTCATCTCCATCATCACGGTTAGCACAAGTCCAACGGCAATTCAGTGCAAGTACCTCGGCCAAAAAAGAGATTCAAGATGCATACATTTTGAGTGCATCAAGGACACCTACTGCAAAGGTAATTCAATCTATTCTAGCATATCATTCAAATCGGACGAAAACTAAACGGAATGATAGTTCAATGGATCATTTCTTACTGTGAATGCCCCTCAACTTGGCGCTGTCGCCATTAAATCTGCACTCGAGAAATCCAAAGTTCCCGTCGAAAAAATTACAGATGTATACATGGGAAACGTATTGCAGGGTGGTGTTGGACAAGCACCAGCTCGACAAGCTGCTATTTTCGCTGGTCTGCCTTCATCAGTTGAGGCGACCACAATCAACAAGGTATGCGCATCTGGAATGAAAGCAGTTGTGTTAGCTGCACAAAACATTCAACTTGGTCTCGCAGAAGCTCAGATTGCGGGAGGAATGGAAAACATGTCACGAGTGCCATATTATTATCCTCGAGCTAGCAGTCTTCCCCCATTCGGAAATGTACAAGCTGAAGATGGACTCATCAAAGACGGATTATGGGATGTATACAACCAATTTCACATGGGTGTATGTGCGGAGACCACGGCAAAGAAATATGAAATTACACGAGAACAACAAGACGAATACGCTATCCAATCATATAAACGGGCGCAAGAAGCATGGAAAGTCGGTGCATTCAAAGAGGAGATTGCCCCGGTAACGGTAAAGGGTCGAAAGGGCGACACTATCATCGATACAGATGAAGGTTACCTAGATATCAAACTCGACAAAGTTTCTTCATTAAAACCAGCATTCGTTAGAGATGGAACTGGCACAATTACCGCCGCCAATGCTTCGACATTCAACGATGGCGCTAGCGCATTAGTGTTGGGAAATAAAGCCATTGCACAACAGTATGGAGCCGGATCGAGAGTATTAGCAAGAATTTGTGGCTCTGCAGATGCTGCAATTGATCCAATCGATTTCCCAGTGGCTCCTGCCAAAGCAGTGCCACTTGCTTTAGAACGAGCTGGAATCAAGAAGGAAGATGTAGCAATCTGGGAGTTCAATGAGGCATTTGCGGCCGTTATCAAGGCAAATGAAAAGGTTTGTCCCACTCGATCGGATTAATCAATGAAAATACTTACACAATCTAGATCCTCGGACTTGAAAACGCAAAAGTTAATCTACTTGGTGGAGCAATCTCACTTGGCCATGCTCTAGGAAGTTCAGGTTCACGAATTCTCACAACATTATTGCATCAATTAAAAGTCGGAGAATATGGTGTTGCAGCGATTTGCAATGGTGGTGGTGCGGCGACGGCGATCGTTGTACAGAGAATTGATAGCGTATAACTATGATTTATGACAAGTGGACTGGTAGTAGATCCGGGATCAAGTAATTAAGATTAAAAGAATTCATTAATTTATCACAAATCATATTCATCTCGTTGGCAATACCTTAATATCAAAAAGACGTGAAACACAAATGATGTCCAAATTAATGTTCTAAAGCACCCCAATTCATTCCCGCTTACCTCATTATGGAAAGGGGGGGTGATTTTTCACATGTCAGCGGAAGGAACCGAGATCCTGGAAACTCTATCCCACTTCGCTTGTGACATCATCGTCGCAATCAATGCGGATAGTTTATTTGATTTCTTTCAGAGACGCGCAATTTATTTATTGATTCTGCAATTGACAATTCTTTACCTGATAGAAAACACAACTCGATAGACTACCCAATTGCAATCAGAGAGTAAAGAAATTCAATCAAAATGGATGATCCAAGTAAGTCTAAGATTCCAAATTGAAGAAATCTTATCCTCACACTAGGAGGATTGCAATAACACCTCGAATCTGCATATTGCCCTCCTGTACCCTCTCTCCATTCCGCGCATTTACTGTCACATTGAAACCCTTCCTAACAGTTGAATATAGAATCGCAGATTACATCTTTAATCCACACCCTCTGTTCCGGGGCTCCCTCCGCTCAACAACAAGCTCTAGAAGAGTATTTTACTCCCGACGTGTCGTTCTCGCATCCGCTATGCTCGGTACCTTCTTTTTCTTCTGTTCGACTGCCAGTGGTTGGAGAGGTGAATAGTAGATGGGTATTGGGGTGTGTGTATAAATGGTATAAGGTGTTGAGTCCAAGGGTTGTGGTGGGGGTATACGGAGTTGGTGAGTTTTCTCATAAACTGTTACTGGCAGGGAGTAGAAAGGGAGATGCAGTAGTAACGGGCATACGGAAGAGAGCAATTATACAGGAATCGATGGGATTGAACTGTGTGATATAATTTGGAGCAATGCTAATCCTCATAAAAATCTAGAATATAACTCTGAAACGCAAACTCTCTTTCTCCAACTCCACCAACAATTTCATCTCTTCTTCGTTCCATTCTTTTATCCAACAGTATACCTAACCACAATCCTTTATCTCTCTCCCACCACAGAATCTTCCGCAAACAACTCCTCAGCATCCGAAACCAAATACCTTATAAAGCACCAAGAAGACCTCTATCAATCCGCAGAAATTGTGAAGTTTTTCTGGCCGGGAGGAACACAGATTATCAGCTTTTGGAGATTGGTTGCGACATTGTTGTGTATACTTGGGGCAATGATATTTGCGCCGATGACTTGGATGGAGGAATGGGGATGGTTTGGCAATGGGAAGGATTTGAAGGGAGGCGAGAAGGAAGATGGAGAGGAACACGAGACAAGTGGCCGCGAGACTAATGGGGTAAATAGTTCGAGGAGGGAGAAGAGAAGGAAAACGATTAATGGGTCTGGGAGGAAAAATAGATAGGATGGTTTGGTTAAGATCAAAATTGTATATTCCAGGAAAGATAGAATGGAGTTTTGGGATATGTTTGGTTGGATAGGGGCCTATTACTAATTGTACTATAAGTATTGATTTGTTGCATATCTAAAAATTAATAATTTTGAGCTTGCTCACGCACGTTAGCAAAGAGCAAAAATAATCGAAGGGTTCCTCTATCGACGTGCGAGGATAAATATTAGATATGCAACAAAACTTTTCTCAATACTTAAATAGGAAACTCGTTTTGGGGTCCATACGAAAGACAAATCTGCAAATCTGGTATCGGAAGGGTAGAAAGGGCAAGTGAATCATAAAGCCTACGATTAGATTCGTACCTATCTACAAGCTTCCGAAAAAGGTATCAATAAATGGGCTATTACTGTCACGATTCATACACAGGAGATGGTGGGAAGTCAAAATAATACATTCTGAATTTGAAACACATTTGCTATATACACGACGCTGATACAAGATACTAGTATACATTTTGGAGTTTTTTCGTATCTTTCTGACATCCTATTACTTTTCTTGGTTTAATTATGATAGTATGTTCTCTCAATACTATATCCTCCTGACCAGCTTTGCTAAATGATGCATCTTTTCTTTTGGTGGTGTGTATGTAACTGTTGGATATTCGTAACTCTGTATGCGTTTGACGTATTGCGGACGGCGATGTGCTTTGATAGATGAATTGGTGAGAAGCTCTGGTGGTTAGGACTGGAGTGATTGGATGTTGGATGGATATTAGATATTAAGATGTAAAATGTGAATTAAGTAACAATTTCGAGCTCAAGGAGATGGTACATTGCGAGTATATTGATTATCCGATTTGGGTTTGTATGCTAACAATATCACAGTCGCTAGGTATCGAATCTCCTGAAATGATGTAACGACGGTGAATCAATTTGTTAGCAGGTGATAATTGCCATGAGGCTGTATAGTAAGACTGAATTGAATGAAAACTGGAAGTTGAAGTAAGCGGTGATGTTTGCGAGTTGTATTCCCTCCGACATCAACATGTGTATCGAGTGTTCGAAAATATAATTAATATGACGAAGGGAATGTATTGCTTTTTGGATTTGTGATAATGACCTTGTATCCGAAAGCTCGGGATGACGGATGGTTTAAACATCAAGTTGTAAAATTGAGGATATTCCAAGAATTGACTGAGCCATTCCAGTGAATAATACATTCATACGATGTTCTTGATATTCAAGAAGAGTCATTGGAGGATCAACACTTTATGGTATTGAACTGCAATGGGGATAATCGGGTGTTTGGTTGCGGTTTAATGCCCCTGACTAGTTTTCTCTTGCGAACTAGAAATTATGGTGTTTGAAAGCCGGTATCTTCATCTTGTTGACTGGGAGCTGGTTGATTGGCTTGTTTTAACTTCAAGCGATAATCGTAACATTTGAAACGAATGATGAGGTTTGTATATTTGCATTGTTGGAGTATGTTCTTTAGCTTTTGATTTAGTACTTTTGTATAATCTTTATTCATGAGTCGGTATTTTGATAAGTTTGTATTGTTGTAATCTCTAACGATGTATTGCTTTTTTGTATTGCTGTTGTAATATTTGAGATGGATGGCGGAGTTTTTGGAGTATATTCTTCGGTAATTGATTTGATGCCTCTACATAGCCTTCGTCTACGAGTTGGTACTTCGGCAACTTTGAGTTGTTGTAACTTCCAATGATATATCACTTTTTTGTACTGCTGTCGTAACATTTGACACAGACGATAGAGTTTGTGCACTTGCATTGGTGAATTTTGTTCTTCAGCACTTGGCTTGAGACCCCTGTATAGTCTTTATCTATGAGTCGGGGCTTTGCGTTGTTGTAACTCCCAAGCGCGAATTTCATCTCGATAGGATTGTCGCAATTTATAATATGGACGGGCTATTCGTGCTCTACATGGTATCTGGATTAGGCGAGCAGTATTGTTTCTGGGAGCAATGGGATAAAAATCCGAGTTTGTCGAGCATGATCCAGCCCCTTGTAGCAACAAGTTTTCAGAGCATACGTCCTTTCGACGGAACTTCATGACTTGGCTTTGCAGTTTCAATGGCAAATCCAAAAAGTTTGACATACCTGCGGTTGTTGTGTATAAAAGGCTTTAATACCTAGGCTGAGTATTTAGAGTAAATCGGGAAATTAACGTCGGAATTTAGTTCAGACTGTTCGAGCACCCAATTGTGGGGAGAAAAAGGAGCTAATACCAATAAGGTATATAAGTTCCAATGGAATCGAGATTCATGCCCAACAGGGGCATAGTAGTTTAGTGGTATAGCTTTCTATCATTATTTTGTATATCATTTCTTGGAGTAACTTGATCGGTATAATATTATTCCAGTCCAAGCTAACGGGAAAGCGGATGGAGTCTGCAGATGAAACGAATTAAGTTGTGAACCTACACAAATGCATTGACCGAAGTGTACTCACATTCGCTTAAGATTTTCCCTACGCGAATATTGGGACGTTGGGGGTAGAAAGATTAGATGAGTGTAATGATTGTCCTATCGTTGGTTCCAAGTATCGATATTTGATGAAATATGAATTAAAATGATGGTAGTAAGTACCTCATCAAATGATTCGGTAATTGCAGGTTGATGTATTGCAATATCGATGGTGAGATATGAATATCGATAATTGTGAATAATAATAATTATTATTATAATGGTGGTAATGGGTGTAATGAGTGCAATGAGTGATAAGAGTAATAAGAATGATGAGAGTGATGAGAGTGATGAGAGTGAAGAGAGTGATGAGAGTGAAGAGAGTGATGAGAGTGATGAGAGTGACGAGATAAAAATAAAAAGGAAGGAAAGTTGGTGGGGAAAAGACTTATATGGAGTTTTGGCACTAGACACTGGTTTAAGAGTTTAGTACGCCAGGCTTGAGTATAGTGAGCTAACGTGTAAGTTTAACGTGATTGGCTGCAGTAAAATCTATATAAGAAAAGCTTTCATGGTTAGCTGATGCACTTGGCGATCCTGGGATACAGTTGACAAATGCTCATTGACTTCTGGATATTTCCCTTGCTTTTCACTCGTGCCCACATTTAGTAGATGGCAATTAGCTAGACTAGTAACAATTCGGGGTAACACATTGGGGACACTTGTCAAAAGTATGAGGGGGGACAAGACTGGTTCTCAGTGTTCACTATCACGAAGGATTAACCGTGTTAGAGTTTAGTCTAATTACATCATAGGAGAATAAGTGACCTTAAAATGCGCGGTGCTTGAACTTGGGACTTGACTCTTTTTAGATCAAATATTTTTCTAGTGGTTCTATCCAAGTACAGTAAAAGTTGATCGTCGCTGTGAGTCCATGGTTGTGATGCTACATTGTGGATTCTCACGAAGGACATATTCAGAGATTATTTCTAGAATTTCAGGGGACATCTTGAGGAGAAGAGATATTGTGCCCCTTGGGTCTCTTCTATGAGATACGATCTGCGGGATAATCAAAGCATACCTGGTTGTATCTGTTACATGTAATGATTGAAGAAGACGTTTGATTCTGGCTAGAGTAGAATATCTGTGCGCTTTTCGGTTATGCAGCCCTAATTTAAGCTTAAATTCTGCTTAAATTCTCCAAGTGGGGAGGTAACTGATGGGTATTGGCAGACACAGCTTGAGGGTGGAGTTTTTCATCCTTCTCATATATATTCAGCATTTATTACCGTTTATCTCGACATGACGTTGAGTCAAAAAGTCAATCACACAATTATACATTTTAAATGGAGATTACTAACTACGTGTCAATGTAACGCAATTCTGACTAAGCTCAAAGTTCGACTGATTTGGTTACCAAGCCCAAGATTCTACCTAGATCTCCAGATATTCCAGATATTCCGGGGACATGATAGATTAGATCTTTTCAAGCCTCTCGCCGATCTTAAACTCTCTTATGCTTGTCAAGTGAGCGATGGTAATGGTAATGTGAACCTGACCCTTCGCCTTTCCAACGATGATGCGCGTAATCCTACATTTCGTCATATCACGTGTGATACTTGAATTTCAATTCATTGACTTGCAATATTATTTTGCTGTTGTAAGTTGAGATTTCAGAATACTATTCCATCAAAGTCAAACGCACGGTGTCGATATCACGCACAGCTCGTGGCGCACTTTGCACATCGCAGACGTAAAACCGTCGTTATAGATACCAAGAGATTATCCTTGAGGAGAAACACAGGGTTTATCTCTGAGCATAGAGCATTCCTGGTCCAATCGTCGCTTTTCGACAGAACGTTCTAAAGTCGCACCAAGACATAGAGTCGATGAATTCGTGGTAGACGGCATGTCAAGAACAAATGATAAATCTAGCAGAAGACAAATCGCGAATCACTCAAAAATGCCATATAGAGACAATTTGATTCAAAAATGGTGAATTAATCGTATCTCTTCGCCATATTGAGTAGGTAGCCAGAAGTCAGAAACTCTTGCCTCATCGTCCCCGACAGCAAAAAAACTTCTTGGACAATTCAACTTTCAGAAAAATCTCATAATCTTTGCGCCAACAGCTCTGGTAAAAGAAAAGGAAATTTCCAAAGCTTGATAAAAAACCATTCAAAGACGATCACGTATATATATGCAGCCTTCTTGAAAAAAGATTACCCCTTTCGAGCAGTCATTATCCCAAGAGGTATTATTCACGTACAAAGGGTTATTTCACTCCACTTGTGTGACTTTCTCATAATTATCTGAAATCCAATCGACTCCATGATAGTATTTTCTTAGCTCATGGAATCTGGCTCTTCCACGGCATCTATTTAAGCTACATTGTTTCTTTTTTGGCCAAAAGCTTGTCAGCGAATGCTTCAGGAACCATCTGATCAGCCATAAAGAATAAAAAATATCTATAGCTTGACCGACAAACAAACTTCCAGATAATCAATCACATCAACTCCATGCTTGCAAGTAACAAGTAAAATTTCCATCTGCAAAAAGATTACATATTGAATGACGCGATGAGAATGGGTCATCTATTCTGCAAACTCTTTTCTTGCCTAGAGTCTACATCATCCTCGTAGCCTACACTATCATCTTTATGGTTATTTTCCCATCCAGCCCCGAGTTACGACCCCAGTTTCTGGTTCGAAAGCGCCCGAACCTCAGGCGCCTTATGTGAGAGACAATATCTTCTTGGCCAAATTTTCGATGCTCCAGACAGGTGGTGGGATAGATTTATTCCACACTGCGATGAAGTTTGAAGACCAAAGTACAGCCATCTAGAGAGTAGAATTGTGGCCAGAGATTGGAAAGAACGGACATGATATTTTCGGTTGCTGCCACAAGTTGTAGGGCTGAGGAAGGAATATGGAAAGGAGTTGAAGGTTGTGTATCAGAGTGGTAGAAAGAAAGTGATGGGAAATGGTGAGATTGAAGGTTATTTTGATTGGCTTCTGCTTTGCTTGGCGGAATCAAGTGCAATGGGATATAATTGTATTTGGTGAGGGCTGATTGAGAGACAGCAGAGGATATAAGGAATTGGAAACGGAAAGAGTTTCATCTAAGGACTGAGAAGCTGAGAAATCCCGCAGAACTTGATTCAACATGATACGAAATGATCAGGTGATCCCGACAAGTTTCCTTGAATATCAATCCAGTGATTGGGTATATATCCGGGTATCCAATAGTATGGATTGCAATTCGACAATGAGCATTCTATTGAGATTTGAGCCAATTCATATTTTGAATTATTGGAAAGTTAAGGATATTTGATTTGAAAGGACTGAATGATATTTAATAAGACATGATTCCTTGAAGTTCGTGGAATTGTACTACAGTCCGGACTTCGAAGTCGCGCCCCTACAAACACATTGAACATGAACATGAAAGTTGAAACAAGGAATAAGGAAATATCAAAGTGTTTTTGAATACAATCATAGATTTCCAGTTCTCTCAGTAGTGAATGGACTGGTAGGAAACATTGCGAACTTGGATGTGATTCGCTAAAGACGGCGTTGTCCCCTTTTTATGCCCGGTCAGTTCGCAAAAGGAGAAGCCTTTGATATGATTCATGGTCAACTACTTACTACCATGGAATACATACAGCTCTAAACACATTTCTTACACAGTATACGAGTGATTGTTCAACTATTTGATGTGGACTGAGGACTGTGAATATAAACATCTCCGGCTCCTTAAGCCAATGATCTCTACTTCTAGACAACTCTTCCTCCTATTTAAATACTCTTCAACGCTGCGGTTTTAACATAAGGACAGACAAACATCTCAAATACACTAAGCTACCACAATACACTTGGAGGTCATAATACTAGCACAATCTCGATCCACCATGAACAACCAACACTACTCAGCCCCTCCTCCATACACCTCTAACGCTCCTACTTTCAACCCTCAGAATGCTCCCAATTTCGACGCCACCCGTTGGCTCCTCGACACACAACGACAATTCAATCAATCCACCAACTACCGCAATCTTCTCTGCCAGATCTTTCATGCCCCAGATCACTGGTGGGATGAATTCCTCGCAATCTGCGCTTTATCTTTACACCCTAGATTTTGCCATTCAAACACCTCTGTATGGAACTTCTACAGCACTTTACAAATCCGCGGAATGCGATCGGAGTATTTGACAGGCGGTCGGAGTTTCACAAACGAGACGGGAGAAATTTGTAACTGGTTAGCGTTTTGTCTTAGGGAGTTGAGGAATCAGGGAATTGAGTGGAATCCAGATACTTCAGGATCTTCATCGGGGACGAGGAGAGAGAGAAGAGAGCGAAGACAAGAAGACTCTGCTCCGTGGTTAGAATGGTGGTGGGATGGAGATATTATCCGGTTTACCTTGAATGACTAGGAATAAGTCTTACTAGTGACGATGATGAATTAGTTTCAGTTGGACTTTTATTATCATGCTGTTGGCACTTTAGTTATGGTGGGCGGCATTGGAGAGTAATTCAGGGTTTCAGGTAGTGACCTTTAGATATTAGACATTAGTATAACAAACGTTGATATTCGGGAAAAACGGCTTGTATCGATGATATCTTTGAATCTCCTTCGAAGATCTTGCACTCTTCTCTTAGAAACAGGATTCACGTGTGGACTGAGGTTCTAAATATTGATTCAGAGATTGCTTTTCCTGAAACGCTTTCCGATACAACGATACTGTGATATTGTAAGTCTTTATCTAAGCTCAAAGTATTGCTTCGAGTCTGGCAACCAGGTGTACACTGATCGAACTTGCATCGGGACTATTTCGTCATAATACGCGAAGATCTCCAAGTTAGTGAGACCACACCATCATGGGCTGACAGATCTGCCCCTATAAACAAGATTCTAGGAGCTCATTCGTCCCAATAACATGCCTTCTATCAGAATTATAGTGAAATGATTCAGTATGCGAAATTTGATCGCTGATCGTAAATTTGATTGTCAGTGTAGCGTAGAGCCGCAGCTCGATCAGCCTTGTTACAACTGCTTACACCGCCATTATTATTCAAGAATTGACCACTATCTGCATAGTTGTCTTGACTCACACCACTGGAGGAGTAACAAGTTTCGAGACCACTTCGACCGCCTCTACTGTTCGCTCTTCATCCACAGTTGCCACTTCCAGTGTTATCGTTAGCTTTATCAGCTACACATTGCTTAAGAGATGATTGTATCTCATCTCAAGAATCAATTAAAACTCCAGGACTATCGAAAATCCAATCTCGAAGAGTTCGAAAAGATTTTCTTGCTGAGAACCTGTTATGCACTTCGATGTAGATAAAGAGATTCATAAATACCAACCCATACATACAAATCTCTCTTCAGACTATTGATATTTACAAATCAAAAGACACCTCGATCACTGATTGTAGAGATTAAGAATACAATCCTAGAAAAGAAGAAAACAAGAAAGAACGACTCGTGAATTCGTGAATATAGTACAAACCACGCACTCTATATACATGATAATGATGACATGACTTCATCATCTCCTGCCCCAATTTTTTCCTATTCCCAATACCCCATTCATCGTTTCCCCAAGCTTTTACACACATCTCCACGGTGCGAATTTTTACAAGTATGCGAAATTAACACAAAAAACCGCCCGCCATACACATACCAAAACGCCATGCCCCATTTCATCATCATAGTTCCTTTAGAAAGTATGGGTCTTCCTTCCCTCTTCATCTTTGTTGGTCCAATTAACGACTCATTCCATCAGTTCCAAGATTTTACGTTCCTGTCCCAAAAAAGTATTCATCAAGTAGATTGATCCCCGCCGGTCCACCACCCGCTCCAACACCCCCCACCGCCGTTACATCCCCCAAATTCTCCCCAAATCCCATATCAAAGCCACTCAAATCCCAGTCATCTCCCCCCGATCCTTCTGCACCACCAAAGCCTGCACCCGCGTAATTCAGGAAGCTTAATCCCGGTGCATTTTGAAAATCAAAATTATAGGCGTTACTATTGCCACTGTTTCCATTGGTAGGGTCATATTGATACATGTCTGGATTCTGGTTCTGACCTGGAACTGATGTATACCCTTGCACTGGACTCTGCTGGTTTGGGAAAAGGGTTGGATCTAGGTTCATGTTGTTATCTAGGTTACTGAATGGAGGTGAGATGGCAAAGTTTGGTGAGTTGATTTGTGAAGAATTGGTATCGTTTCTGTATGTTTCAAATTCTGTCTTCACTACATTATTCGAGCAGGTGCCATTTTTCGAGTTTGGCCTTTCGTTAGCAAAGTTATTCCTGGATTGACTACTGATAGAGGTCTCTCTGGAATGTCCTTTCGTGCCAATTGGAGGTGGCTGGGGAGTAAAAAGATCATTGAGACCCATGTCGAACTGAGGCTTCGGGCGATTAGAATGTGGCGGTTTTCGAACTCGAGAACCATTGGCATTGAAGTAATCATCTGGTTGTGATTGTAGATGATGCTGTCCACCAGTATGATGAGGGCGTCTTGAATGAAGTCCTTGCTGAGACCCGGAACCGAAACCAGTAGTAGACATGCACATCTGAACTGTAGCTTTGGACATGCGGTCGAAAGCATCTCGACATGCTTCAGCCGGAGGACATTTATCAATCAGGTCCCCAAGGACAGACGTTGCGGCCAAGATTGTAAAGTCAACTTCATCCATTGTCTGAAATCACAATTAGTAACCATCTGAATGGATAAGATGTATATATGCAAACCTACCAAACGACTTCTGACAACCTGAGAGTGCCAGATAGCATACAAGAATGAAATTCCAGCCATGAACAAATGATGCGTAGCCAGAAAAGTATAATTGACAAGTCGCACCCGATGCAACTGTCTATACAATCTCAGAACTCTCTGCCCCGCCTCTGCAACTTTCAAAAATACTCTTTCCTCATCTTCTCTTAGCTCCACATTATGTATACTAGGACTTTCAACCTCTTCACTGGTGCTAAATTCTCCTTCAAACATTGGTGGCACACTCAAGCTTTGTCTATATAGCATGATAACACACTGCCAATAATTGAGCTCCAAAAAGTCTACTGAGAACTCTACCCCCATGTCCCGTTTGGTAGGAGCCGATGTTTTCCATTCCCAAAGACGTTTGTCGATGTCAATACGCCAAGAACGGAAACTATCAAATTTCACCAGGAAAGGAGATGGTAGTTGTGTATGCATGAAAGGATTGCGTAAATTTGCACCACCCGCTCGCGCATGTAATGCTTGTTGATGTTGTAATACCTGTAGAATTTCAGACTGTAGCAATCTGAGGCGGAAGTAATGATATGCTACATGCTTGTAACTTGATCCACCAACTCCTGGATCCTGCAAACCAGCAGGTGTAATATATTTATCGTCGAGCAATGAAGGGAATTCTGTCGTCACCACTTGATCGGTAATTCCAAATGGTCTCCCAACGCACGTGGAAACAAGTCGATCAAAAGAGTATGTGCACCACCACAATCTTCTCCTATAATCTCGGATGTATTCACGTCGGCCTCGTTCTCGCATCGTACGCTCCCGATGTAATCTTGCAGTCTCGGCATCTTCGTTCTTTACTCCAGGTACTTCCAATTTGGGGACTTCAATGTCCTTTCCATCTTCATAATGCAGACCTAGATCAACTGCCAACCGAACCGCTACTCCAATAATGTACCACAAACCAGGAGCCACAGGTCTCAATAACGCGAATCCAGCAAGGAGCAGAACAGCTTGGAGTTCCTCCAAGCCCCCACCGAATCCATCAACTCTATCTACCGAAGAACTGAGGCATGCTTCGAGATGAACGATTGCTGAGGCGTGATATTCCTCAGGCTGACTTTGTTTTCCACTGGTCGTGCGCTTTGAATTGTCACCATCAATTGTCTTTTCCGCTTCCTCTCGAGCGCCCGAATCACCAAGGAAAATTCCAGCGCCAATGGCAAACACGATGTTGAGCATATAGAGTTCTCGGGGTGTCCTAATTTTGGTATCTCCAGTCGCATATGCCTCCTCAAACATTTTCATAAATTCTCCTCGGTGTAATATGGGTATCTGAGGATTTGCATGCTCGAAATAGAAGTCTACCAATCTCTTTCCAACATCTTTATTGGGGAAAGGAGCTTGTTTAATTGTAGGTTTTGTGTGTAAACCAAAAAATGAATCACGCATCGAAGTCCCCCCTTGTGCAGCAGCTTTCGAGTTTCCTGCTGGTCGTGAAGGTCTTACGCCACTATGATCACTAGCAGCACCCGAAACCGAAGATCTCACTGCCGCAAACACCACTCTTGCAAAGGATATGCCGGATGTTGAACCCAAGTATCTCTTGTCTGAAGCTCCCTGGACGGAGACACTCTCAATATTGGACATCAGTTTGTTCACTTTCTCAGATTCGTCCTGACTCTTATTCCACGTCACCTCTTCTTGCGCTTTCTTTCGCACAAGAGCCGTATCCCCATTGAATGCCGATCTGCCATCCTCACTTCCAGGAGTTTTTACTGCCGCTGGATCCGTCCCTGGTTTCGGGGAGTGTTCCAGCACTTCGGCTGGCGCAAATGGGATATTGCTTTGTAGTAGCAAGGATTCAAGGTATGCTGCTCTTGTCTCGAGATAGTATACATAACTATTGTAGTCAGATATTAGCACTCAATTCCCATCACTAATTCCCACCAGAGGAAAGAGATAAGAAAATTCACCTCCTAGGGATTTCCCTCTTGGTTATCGGATCATAGCCCACACATTTATGCCCCGCCTTCTCGCAACTTGCACAACTGGGTAGATTCTGATCGCATTTATTCTTCCTCAACCGACACCGGTTACACGCGCTGACATTGCGAAAACTGCTACTCTGTCCCGCCTTACCACCTCCAGTTGCCTCAGCCTTCACTGGTATTGGTTCCGCAGGTGCAGTTTCCTCTGCTGCAATTTTCGGACTATCATTCTTGACTAAGGCAGCAGGTGTACTAGGAGGCTCTGGAGGACTATGTCTCACTCGTTTGTTCGGGTAACTACTTGCGCTCGTAGGCGGCGAGTGGGGGTTCATCGTTCTATCGTCTTCCCAATTTCGTCAAATGCGCATTCGTTTGGGTCTTCCGCGCAATGGGATAATGTTGAGGATGGATTCTGTGGATGAAAATCGGAATCGCGCATGCGATTGAGTGTATTGGCCTTTAAATCCGTCTATTCTCTCTCATCCTGCTCTTTCTCAACCTCCGACTTTGCGATTGTGTAATGTTAAATTCCCACTCTCCAATACGATAGCTCCGTAATCTTTCCGGTCTCTCGGAGAAAATGTCAGATGTTTTCGTTATCGCAGTTTCCAAAGAATATTCCTGCCCAGCATTCAAAGGCTATTTTTGTATCAATGTAGCATTATTGAACGAGAGCCGCGACTTCCTCTAGAATATGCGTGGGGTTTACCTTTACCCGTGATTCAAAATGTATACACCTAGATGTGAAAAAAATCCATGGATTGAACATTTCACTGTACCAGGCTCAGGCTAGGCTAGAGAATTCCACTTCCACTAAATGGCACTGATAGACAGATAGACAGATAGGCGACTGATGCAGCTGAATGATAAGAGCTTCGACCAATTGAACACAACCATCCAATGATTACTCCGTACCTAGTCCATCTCATTTGTAGACGGAAGGTGGGTACGGAAATCTATCAGCACCGTTGACTTGATAGCATCGAGTAAAGCTTTGCTTTGCGGCGTGGGATATCTAATCGAGGGTTGCTTTCTTCCAAAGGGGAGTAAAAGGGGCGTCACACTAAGTAGTCGGTAAAATCGATCAATGAAGGAGTAAATTACATATTTCATTTCAGACATTTATTCAAATCAAATTATTTGAAGGATTGATATATAAACAAGTAACCCCCCATGTTATCGATAGGAATCATAAAACTACCTAAACGCCAGATAGTATGCAAGCCAAGCCAAGCCAACCGTTAATTCTTCCAAGTCAGCCGAAATATAATCTGCAATTGGAACCGCAGTCCGGCGGTCCATCCCTAGTAGGTAGTGCAATAATGATATTTCCCTTTTGTCGAAACTCCTACCGTCCCTGTAGTGCAAAGAACTAAATACCGTTTTTGCAAACGACCCAATTCTGTATACCACCATAACCCCAATTACGCCCAAAATAAAACCTACTATAAAATACCATCACCATGATGTATAACGCTCAAAGGCATGAAGGGATATCTAACGTCGAAACAAGAACCCCCACTGAAGTGGCCCAAAATGGCCCAAAATGATTTTTATACAGATGCCCTCCCGAAAGCAGTCTTCAAGAATTGAATTGTTTGAAAAGAAATCTCATAAGTCGTGAATGAATAAGAAAGATGAAGGAAATATCCTCTAATGTTCGACAGCGATATGTCTTGGCTCGGCGCCAGCGGCGATGCCAGTATCAGGAGCACAATGATCAAGCATTTCATCATCGAATGCTTGCTCGTGGTCCTCTTCACTCTTCTCGTCAACATCCATTCTTCCTCCCTTGTCAGTCATGTATAGACTGATAACGGCACCAATCATAGCAATGATAGCGCTGCACCACCACGCAAGACCAGAGTATCCTAAGCTAGCACCAGCCGACAAAAGGAAACCTGAGACTGTGGGACCAAAGGCTCTGGAAATGCTGGCGGTTGATGCTGCAACACCGTTGATAGTTCCCAGCATCAAAAGTGATGGTGCCGAATTAGTCAACAAAATAGCATTGCTTGGGTATGTCATGGTTGAGAAAGTACATTTCCAGATGACGACCGCATACAAACCAATCATTTTGAGATTCTCCGGAAGTAAGACCAAGTAAGGTGTCACAATATAGAGGATTGGATAGGAAATTGCCATGGTTCTGAACAAGTTCAAAGCTCCCAGTCGTCGAACGACGATTGGGAATAAGAAAATTGTAGCAATCATGGAATATAATCCTTGAACCGAAAGAACCACGCCGACATCTGAAGAGCTCATTCCATATGTACCGACGAATTTAAAGGGCAATTGAGGTTCTGGGAATGGCGGCGCATCATCCTCTTGTTTGTAGGAAAGCATTGTTGGAAGCATGGAATCGAAAGTCATTGTGTGGCTGGAAATCTCGGGTCAGTTACTCAATTCGTATGGTCGTGCAGATGGAAAAACGTGAAACAGGTGAACTTACTAAGCCAAGATACCATAACCGATAATATTGATGACGACCTGTCTCGTAAAAGCCTTCGTTACTGCAGGTTTAGTTCTTGCAGGAACAACAAATTGATCATGTGCATTCAAATCCAGGGTTTCTTGCGGGTCTTTAGAAGTCGCAGTCGATGTAAGAGTAGGTGATCCTTGGGTTGTTCGATATCCTGGCGGCTGATCCTCTGAATCACCATTCAACAACGAAAGTATCTCGTCAGACTCTGCCACCTTTTCGCATCGGCTGTTCTTTAATTCGGCGCATCGTGTGAATTTACTGAGAAGCCATTTCCCTGCTTCTAATCCGGGATCCCGACGGTATTTCTTCTCCGAGTGCGTTTCTTCCAAAAATAAGATTCCGACAATTACTCCGCAAGTTACCACAACTGTACAAACAAGATTGGGCAGCAGGTAAGGGAACTTTTCCCAAATCGACCCTTGCTGGAATGTTCCTGGCCAATTGACCACGGGTCTCGCCAGCGCGCCTCCAAGGGACGGGCCTAATATGGATCTGCAAAGTGTAACATTAGTATGAAAATTGTTGAGAGCTGACTAGAGCTGACAATTAGTTCGAACTCACCCGAGACACCAAACGAATGGCATGATTGTATATGCGCGAGCTATGACTTGTCAGAACGAGGCTCCGAAACCCAAAGTGATAGATCACTTACGCTGATGTTCTTTGACCGTCACCATCTCGGCCACAGTAGTTTGCAAAACGCCAATGTTTCTAGAAAAAGCAAATCATCAGAATTTATTGCCTCAAACAATAAAAAGGGGGGCGGAAGCATGGATCCATACCCGTTCAATAAACCACCCAGCGCGCGTGCCAACAATGCTGTTGGCAGATTGGGTGAGAACCCAAAGATGAGCATACTCAAAGCCGTACCCGCAAGCCCGGTAAGCAAAACTGGTTTTCGTCCGATTTTATCGCTCAATCGACCCCAAGCCACTCCAGACGAGAATTCTGCGAAAGCGAAAGCCGATGTGACCATGCCACAGTACATGAAGATCTGAGCATCGTTGTCGGTAATGTGGAAATCCTTGACCATGAAATATATGTAGGGGAAAATGCTCATAAAAGCAATGGGCTCGCAAATTCGACATAGTGCTAGAGTATGGATATTAGTGGTTGTACAGTTGGAATAATTACTGCAATGCTGCTGTATAAGCCACTATGATAGTTACACAAACGTACCCAGGATTGTCATTTGCTTCGTGGGGAATGGAGGGGTCCGCCTCCGCGCTCCCATCTGTCCTGCCGCGGATTGCATGTCCGCTGCCTCTTGTGTGAAGCTTCGATGGGGAGTTGTAAGTTGAATGGGTTATTTAGAAAAGTATCGTAGTAGATTTGATCGTTTGGAAGAACTTGACGAGAATGTAAAATTGGTGAAAGTCGACGTTTCAAATGGTGGAAGTCTGTTTATATATTGATCGATCCTTCCAAATATAATTCTAGTTTTGCTTTTATGTTGTGCAATCAAACTTTATACGATTGATTTGAGTAGATGCATGAGCAATATGTAGTTAGAGAAAAGCAAATACGTGCAGTAGGTCTTTGCTTTATTATGAAAGAAGAAAAGAAAAAGAGTTGTGAGATCGGAAGCTTCAAAAAATCGATGGAGTAGCAGGGCAAGAAATATGTAGCTGACCGCTGGATGGAGGGAGACCTTTAGAAGCACAATCAGACGTAGTGGGTAGTAGCGGCGCCGACTTTAATACAAATCTGATTATGATACTTACAAGGCGGTGACGAGGGTAGAGAACCTACTCTGTTATTACAGTCGTGGCTCATCCCTCCTCCCTTGCTAAAGCATGTTGAGCGAGCGAGCGTTGTCTCCTATGGGGCGCACATAGGTTTGGGCCTTCAAGCTAGAAGCCGTGTATGATTCTGAATGAGAAGGACGGTACTACCGTACCCACACGCCCCGGCATTTGGCTCCGTGGCCCGTTGGGCTAAACATGAGGGAGAATTTAAAGAGGGAAGATTATTTAAAAATTGTTTGCAGCTACTCACATGGAGGAAACCCTGCCCTGTCACAACTTGGGTGGATTAGGTCTTGGGTTTAGTAGCGCCGTGGATCAGGGAAAAAGGATAGTGACCATGGGGACCCGTATTTTACTCACAGCGGCGGTGTGAATGGTGGATGAAAATGTGAAAGTTTGAGAATGCTTGGGCTTTGATGACACTACTATCATCATAAGATGTTTTGTTTTGCTTCTGCTTCTGCTTCTGCTTCTGCTGGTGGAGTATGAGTGTTGCGGTTATGCCGAAACAGGAATTAGATGTCTTTTTTCTTTACACACGCTAGAGCTTATTCTCTATAGAAGAGGGTTTCCAGCTTCTCAACTTATTAAGTTGCATGGAGAGAATGACATGATGTTATCATTCCATTCATCCATTTGTTACGTGCATTATATTATTGGGTGTGAAGATCACCCCGGAAAATGCTTCGACAAGGCAAGGAATACAACCTGGGAAGATGTCATCAAGTGCGCTGTGCTACTTTCCTTTCTGTAGTCATGAACGAAAAGGTGTATAGTATTGTATTGTATTATTTCCACTGTCATCGATGTGCAAAAAGTAATGATACTCTAACCTTCAACTTTTTTCCCTCGTGTTCGCTTTGGGAATTCCCAATACTGCTAAGCTTTTCCGAAAAGAGTGCTGGATGCGATGATTAAGCCTACAAGAGCTTCATTTGGCTCAGACGTCGGCAATTCTTTTGCTGTAGAAGGCCAAACTTGGAATACTCTTTATCATTATCTTTCTAAAGCAAGAGGTCTGAGTGGCTAGTGCGTGTAATCACAAGTGCGGGGGTTTACCTACTTCCATATTTCTTGAGTCGTAACAGAGGGTGCTGAACGGAAACAACAGCCTTAACGTTCGACCCCACGACAGCTGATACAGAATGACATTCCAATGAGGTCCAGGTGCTTCTTCACTCAAGGTTGCTTTCGGGGTTCAAGCTTTTCCCTGCATGGCCTCCGTGTCATGTAAAGCAATATTAAAAGTTGGCTTACAATCAGTGTTGCGGGCAGCTACATCATTCGCCGGCTTTCCACAGATTTGTTGCATTTTCAAATTTCGATATCGTGAAGATTACAATTGTTTATCATTCGGTTGCATTGCCGCTAAATACCGCCCTATATCTCACCTAGAAGTTCCAAGAGCCTAAAAAGTCAGCAATTGTAGTCAAGGCGCAGTGATGAAACTATTTCCGAAGATCAAATTAATGCCAATGGTAAGATTATTATCGGCATACTCATCGGTTACTATACCGTGACTTGCAGCCTCTGGTTTCCTCGCTCTTTCTGATCGACCGCGAACAAGCTGTCTTTCGCATAACAGCTCCATAACGGAAGTGGTCATGTTACATACAGAGATGAGAATAGCAAAACTAGGATAAAGCATGGCCACCCTGCCTGCTGAAAAGATAGAGACTTGGTTTTGTCGTATCTTATTGGGGTTTACTGGGGATCTTGTCCCGAGACCCAGAGCAGTGGAATATGCCCTGTATTAGCCCTGTACTCGGCCCTGTCGGTTTTCTAATCTTTTGTGCCTCGCTAACTGACATCCTCGGATAAGATCTATTGATAGATTAGCAATCCATTTACGCGGCCTTGCAAATCAAATGACTTACCTATAGTGTTTTCGATTCGAGATTTGATCATTACTAGTCAGGGGTATTCTACCCAAAGGAAATGGAAAAGACACAACAGAAAGATGATGGGATCCCCATGGATGAGGATAGGCGAAAGGGACAGGGTAAAAAAGTATGGTAACACAAGAGACACACCCGGTAGCTATTCCTTGTAGTGCAGCTTGCCCGCTTTACTAGATCGGAGGGGTTTTTCGTATTTGTACTGTTAAAATGTAGCTTGTACAGATACATGTCTTCACGAAGGGTACAGATGATCTGGTTTTGATATCTTAGCAAATGTGGCAGTACCGGATAGGTTGAAGATAAACGTAGCAGCAGTAACGTAATGCTTAATATATTTAAGGTAACGATGATCTATCACCGAGTGCTATATGTATGTATATATGCTACATACATGTAGGTGTCCTCAAGCTTCAAGTGGTTTCTCGTTGGCTATAGTAAGCGTAAGCTGCGTTTAACAATTTCGAGAGAAGTTGCTATTTGAAAATTGCAGGGACCCGGTGAGAAATTGGATTCCGAGTCACAAAGTTACTTTTCTTAGCCCACTTTCTTTATGACACCCTATACAGCAAGTGGCAGAATTCTCAAAGTCAATTCGTGTAGATCGAACAAACTGCGAGATGCAAGTAGCACGAAAGTAAACTCGGATTTATTTTCCGTCTTGCACTAAATACGTCAATTGTCGAAGCAACATCCATACCAGAATCTCCATCAATAGGTCAAGGATCGGGTTTCTCTAGACAGACCGTTGGTGCCGCGGAATCGGGACACAGGAACATGGATTAGAGAAGAAATGAAAGCTTCGAAAGTTCCATTCAAGATCCATTTCAAAGGAAATGAATCTTAGCGCCTTCGCGTCCTTTGGAAGTTTGTTTCGCATACGAAGATGGAGCCAAATGGCAAGGTTGATCGACTTAAATTTCAATGGGTCAAACAACTAGGGAAATGAAAAATTGGATCAATTGGATTGGATCGAAGCCAGCTCGCAGCAAGTTGAAAAAGCCATATGAAAAAAACCGGTCCTTGCCACGTTTTGTTGTGGCACCCCATCTTCGATGGTGACGATCATTATAGGGGGTGCCGTAGCTGGAAGGCTGGATAGAAGGGTTCCAAATTCCAAGGTCCAGGGAAGCTTTCCTTAGTGGAGCACCCTCAGCTACAATTTTAAGATAAAGGGGGCTCAAGTAGAAGCAGTTTGTAACTAATAACTCTAGTAGCAGAGGCTAAAAGATGGTGTGCTTGTTCCAAGATCAAGAAAGCAAACCAAGGTTGGCTGATTGGTATCGGAGAGCTTCGCGGAAGTTATTCCTAGACCCGTAGCGAGTAAATCCGAACGAATGATGTTATGGATTCGATGGTTTGCCATCTAAAAAAAACTTTCGGTGGTGTGGTTTAATATTTGGCGTAGTCGTGCAAAGTTTGACTGTACCTATCTCGGACCATTCCTCGACGCTTACCGGCGCAGGAGAAGTGTTCCGAACTTCCCATTCAGCGTTTTTTTTTTTCGTTGGGCATGTGTTACACAGAATCAAGTTGGCAAAAATTTCTTACAGTATTCGAAATTTTGACGCCGAGGGATTTAACGAGGCGATGAAGGGGTAAAAAGATCTCAGTAGGCGCGTTATGTTCTAGAAGGAAAAAAAGGATCCGGTACTGGTTCTATGGATCTGATTATCGATCCGTTCATTCAAATGATACACATCGCAATTTTCGGTTTCTTCCTAACCCTATTGTCTCACAACTACATCCATTTTTTCTTTTCACCTTCTTATATTTGTAAAGTATCGCCCAAGTTCCCAACAAACAACAACGCTGTTCCCTGAATATACAGAATGATTCTCAATTCCCACCCACATTCAATTCCCGAGAACAATATCTGTGTAACTAACTTTCTATTTATTTGAAAAGACCAATGAAACTATTAATGTCGAATTGATACACCGCCAGTTGCAAGTTCTTGTTCCTGCGATAGTTTTCCTTTTTCCTCAAATCTCGATATTGTTCAATAGATTCACGCCACAATCCAAGGGGTTGTTTGATTTGATGACTGTAACGCTTCGCGGGATTTCGGATGTCGAATTCTGTGTGGTCTGTCGGTATATGTATGCACTTGTATTTTACAGGTACCCTATTTGCTCATGTTACGATTTGGAGGGGTCACAGGATTCTCGGAGATATCTATCCTGCATCGTTTGCTAAGCAACAATTTTGTGATTTTTCTTTTTTTTCGGGTGCAAAATGAAGATCCCCGAGACCCGCGGACACCACTTTTGGGAGACATTTTGGGGGCGCGACCTTCTACAGACCTATATGAGTGCTGCAATGTTGCGCACTACATGAGATGCATCTTAGATTTGTGGCGTGGTACTTAGGCTTTGAAGTCAAAATCCTGCTATCCACTGAAAGATCTTCATGTGTCCTTATTTCTTGCCCATTGAAGAAAGCATTCCGATGGTTGAGACTCCGGACAGAATTACTAAAAATCATTTCATGGGTTTGGGAAGTCATCCGGCGCGTCGAACATGCATTGCAGCGGCTACGCACATTGCAGCTCATTCATATGTCAACAGTACCAAAAAATACCATCAGCGGATCGTGATACGTCAAAGTACCGTTGACCGTCTTCGATCTTAACTGAATGAAATTGCGGCACTGCGTCGAGATGTGACATGGAGAGACATTCCTCCAGCCAATTAGACCCCTTAAGTATCTGACGACATGCGTTAGTTAATGTGCTCGTTTGGGCGTTCGGTATAACATTCTGTTTCATGTAGCGATGCTGTACCCAAAATGCATCTCGTACGTATACATTGAAAAGCACACACATTTCAATCTCTACAAAGTTGGATTGCTTGCAGATGCAAGATGCACCGTTACCAACTTCATGATCGCACTACATCTACCCATGTAGCCCTGCATATACATCGAAGGTCACTCCTCCGTGCTCTTTTTTTCAATCCCGTATCACAACCACGCATTTAGATTATATTGGCCAAATAAAAACCTAAAAACGGGGGTTTCGACCACGAGGTGTACAACGTTGGGCGCCATTTTCCATAACACTGTAAGCAGTAAGGTTCTCACAAGCTACTTGCAGCTATATTTCGGCTTAGAGCGAATTTTAATTCCACTCACATGGAACGACTCCTTCGTGCAGGGTGGCGTTCTCATCGTACTCCTCCTGATGCACTCTTGATCAGACGGGTCGCTTGCTGGGTATATCATACCAGATACCTTGAATTGGAAGTCTCCTCACCTCACCAGGTCCATATACGAAGTCCTGACATGAAGATATCCAAGATACAAATTACTGTTACAGCGGAAAGGCACAGCCTTACAGAAAATTCCTGAACAGACCGCACGTCATGCATAGGTTACTTACTGATACCGAGTTTTATCCACGAACTTGAACCAATAAAAGCTTGACCGCAGGGACTGCTTCCTTCTCACCGAGTTCTTGACCGCACTCACGTCTCAGTGCCTTACTCAAACTTTAATATCACCCCCTACCAAGTGAGTGGGGGTATGATATGTTGTGTTTCATGAGCAAATTTCAGTCTCCAAGATGGCACGGAAGATGATCCCATCGTTCCCCATCGAAAGATAAATTTGTGTGGCCGCCCAAGAGAAACTGTATGTACCCAATCTGACTGATGCAACTGTTGACTGGTAACGGGATTCCTTGAAGATTTTTGATCTGGTATCACACGATAAATCATACGTGAAAGATTTCTCCCGCACCCAAGCCTCCCACAACACTTCTCGATGAATGAGAATCGACTTCATTGGGGACATGGACGATAATGGATACCAATTGAGGATCATATGATTTCCACCCATAATCTGCAAGGCTGAGCACATCAGCATAACAGCAATTTAAGGCTTTTGCCTTGCATGAAGGATGCCCATCATATCACATGTATATCCCCAGATCCCTTGTATATAACGTTGAAGTCCATGCAGTAATGATAGAATTGGGCAATATCGTTATTGCTGCGGTACGCCGGCTATGTATGAAAATCCACAGCCAACGGAATAATAGAATGACTTCATTGGGGTAAATTTCCGACGGCTCCAAACCTTCCACGTTTCTCGACTTCGGAATGGATGGTTGGCGTAGTATTGGATTATACTTGTTCCCGAGGTATTATAAGCAAGATTCGAATAGAAACCGCAGAAGCCCCTGAGCCTCTGATATAATCACGTGACGCTGCATCAAGTGGAAGAAACAAAGTCCATTGCAGCCTGAGGCAAAAAGTCCGAAATACGGATTCACATCGGATTGCTTTAACCCTTGAAAGGGCTGCATCATCCAGCATCTGGCGGGGCAATCATCAGCCTAGAACCACCAAAAGAGTCATAGAAATCACACCAAGACGCCGGGATTGATCAATATCTGTTAATATTACCCTACAAGAAAATCTTTTCCACAATCAATCACACTATCACATCATCCAATATTGATAAATACCCAATTTCTTCATCGGCTCGTTCCTTTCAATAGTTGAGGGTCGGTCCATCACAACGGTAGCTAAATCAGTAAGCCGAATAAGTAGCACACACCAGTCAATATGGGTAAAAAGCAAGCGGCTGGAGAGAACAGCAGAAAGGCGGCAGGAAACGCCAAGAAAGCTGAAGTTGCTGCGTCAAAAGCGGCAGTTGAGAAAAATAAAAAGGATCAAGCAGAGTCAGAAGAATGGTCTAAGGGAGCAAAGAGCAATGCAAAGGCGTGAGTCCGAATGGTTAATTTCAGCTTTTGCTACCCCGCATATCACCCGACCAATTTGCTAACGTAGGATTAACAACAGTGAAGCTGCAGCACTCAAACAAGCTGAGTTAAATCGAAAAAAGGCAGAAAAAGAAGCGCTGTTGAAGGCCGAGGAAGCTGCTGCTCCCTCTGGTCCGAAGAACTCGAAGAAAGCCGAAAAGAAGCCTGCTGTTAAAAGAGGTCTCGACCTATCACAACTTGACGACTCCCCTACTAGTGCTAGTCCATCATCAGCTCTGAATGCTTCCAACATTGATGATGCGTTGGATGCGCTGGCCTTGACATCAAATACAAAGGAAAAGATTGATAGGCATCCGGAAAGGAGATTCAAGGCTGCTTATGCAGAATTCGAAGAGAGGAGGTTGGAAGAAATGGACCGCGATGGTAGTGGAGCGGGATTGAGAAAGAATCAAAGACAAGAGAGAATCAGGAAAGAGTTCGAAAAGAGTCCTTTGAATCCTTATAACCAGGTCACTGGAAGATATGATTCAACCAAGGATGAGTTAGCAGAGATTAGGCAAGGTGTGCAAGCTGGTCTAGAGTCAAGGTTGGCAGGCAACTAGATCGCTATAAGCTGTGTGTTTGCTGATGTGCGCGGCGATTTGCTTCATCTTGTTGGTACACACAACCCTTTGCGAGTCTGGGGG